>JAGVSQ010003185.1:0-22336 GCA_022683975.1 Rhyacophila evoluta | reverse complement strand
GGATATCTTCATACTGTGTAGATTCATATGCTCCAGTTTGGGAGCGAACATGGTTAAAAAAAAAAAAAATATGACAATATAGAAAAAGAACTATCACAATGAGTTCTAATAACATTTTCTCTCATACTATAAAAAAAAACTCATAGACTGGCAATGATCACTTCTAAATGAAATAGTCCTTTAGTAATAATATAAAAAGGTTCAACCATCGGACAATCCTTGTCGTTTCTCTTCTTCCAACATAGCGTCCAACTCATCGGTGAGATTGGCCAGCATATTTCCGATGTCATTAAGCACATCACCGGGCTCCGCGGATAGATTAACTTTCTGCTTAGGCGGCATGGTTTCCTGACCGGTGTTTGAAGAATCGTGCGAGTTCTGACTAGCCGGGGAATTGTTGGCAGGGGTGGTGGACGGCGGGCGGGGAGGCAGCGAAGAGAGGGGCATTCCCCCGCGTCCGAATTCTGCCGTGTGAGGTCTGGAGCCCATTTGACCACGGTTTTGTTTGATGGTGCCAGCGTTTTCATTGGCAAATGGCAGGCTATCCGATTCTGTGCTCGAACTCGACTGAAAATAAAACATAAATGATTAAAGATTTTGTTATGAATATCCGTCAAAAGATTAAATTATTAATTCTAAATTACAAATGATTTTTTTATGATTACGAGAAACTTACGAGAAATCTCCTTCATTATTCATTGTTACAGATGTTAGAATCCAATTTCAGTAATTACCTTAAAACTGGCATCGGATCCATTTCTACTTTGTGCAGCCAGAGAACAATTAACAGGTGTTGAGGAAGACCAGCGGGGAGGAGACGCGGGGGCAGGGGCAGGAGGATCAAGGCCGGCCGAGAGCGCTGCGCCTTCTAGAGACACGCTGCTAAGGCTGTCAGAACTGGGGTAGGCAGGCAAGCTGAGTGGAAGGCCGCGTCTTACACCGGGGCTGGTTTTACCCGAGCAGTCAGCGTGCTTCTCAGCATGGATTTCTACAGTAGTCTGATGAGTGGTTCCGTAACCATGTTGCACATACTGAAAGACATAAATCAATTTTATTAATCAAATTCAATGATTTGAACAAATATTTCACGAATTTTGTGCATTGCTAATTGTTTAAATAATTAATCAGGTTTTATATCATACTTTTCAGCGTATTTAATATTAATGTAGTAAGATGTATTTCATTAACTACAACATTTTCAACCGGTGAAATTGAGAGTAGAAAATGTCAAAATGACAGAATTGGGAATCAATATTATTTTACACAACTGTTTTGAAAGTGGGGCCCGAGGATTTCCAAGGTTTGAAGACGTCCATTACAGAAATGGAGTATATATATGGATCTATGCAATGTGAATTTTTCACGTTAAATATAAAATATGTTGTAAGGTATATAAGGTATATAGCACTGATTATTAATATACATCAAAAAACACTTACGGGATTAGTGTAGCATCCCATATTAGCAAAAGCAAATGGCTGTCCGGTGAGTGTGACATGATCCATCTGTGAGACAACCTGATCGATACCAGGATTGGAGCTTTGCCTTTTGGGTGGCTCGGGAGGCATCTTCTTGCCCATGTGGGGACTCGCCGCGTACGCCATTCTCATCTGCGTCACATGCTGCGGCTGCATCTGATAATCCATTTTATCTGGATACCCACTCTGGAATCCATCCATCGTGTATTTAGGAGATTTCTCATTTGCATCTTGAAATATGACGTTTTCTCTCACAGGTTTAGTGGTAGCACTTATTTTGGCTACAGGTCGAGGCTTGACTAGCCCTCGCGGTCTCGGAAGCGTTCCACCGCCTTCATAACTTCCTAAAATAGCCGCCTCGTTAGTCGGGGTGATGTCTCCGTCGTCGTACGAGCGACGCCAAGTTTGCAGGTTAGGTTGATTCATATTGACATGAGTGCAGTAGTACGTCTGCGCACTTTCTGGCGAAAATGTCATGTGCGTCGAACGTTCACTCGCATCTTCCAAGCTTTCCAGTGATTTTCCACGGGGTTGTCTGATCTGCAACATGAAAATTACTATCAACATCTCTATCAGGATAGGTTTACTATGGTAGTTTTTAATTTTAATTATACGGTTACTTGGAATTGTTAGTAAATAAAATCGATAATAATTTTTATTGTTGGGGTTTTAATATAAATCAAATAAAATTAACTATCGTATTATAATTAATAATTTTCAACTACGGTTAGAAAATATCATGCCTTGCAAGCTCTATGCAATTAATTCATAAAATTCTACAGCCAATTTTAGTAAATTATTAATATATATTATTAATGAAAATAGAGACTAAACATTCATTTAATTAACAATAACCATAAAAACAATATATCTTTGACATGTACTATTGATAATATTGCTGCATTTAATTCAATTAAACCTATTTACATGAAGAGTATAATCGTATATAAAATAATTTGCAAAATTATTACATCAATGGCCCCTGCCTAAATTAGCACATCTACAAAAACCATATGTGACAGGCAGTTTGAAACGGTAAACAAACGTACTATATAATATTATGATGGACAAAGATTTGTTTGAAAATTTAAAATTTTTACTAAGATTCTGCAATTAAGACCCTCTACAGTTCCCTATAAAAGCATTTTTAATTGTTGTTTACATGTTTAACTTAAACAATTTCAGTAATTAACTTTTAATATGAAGTAAGTAATACATAAGTCAATCATGATTGCTTCAAATATGGAGTATATGAATCTCCACAACGTGAAGTCTATTATGAACGCACATTGTTTTTTCACGAGAATTAATTGTCAGGCAAAAGTTTAAGCCTTTCCACATCTTGAATTTATGTATCTTTTATTTATGCATCAACGTAATTTATACCCGTAAAAACTAACAAGTTCACAAGTGCATACACTTGCCAAATTCGGAAACCGAAACAGATAATTTATATTAAATTATCCTTATGATTTAATCTGTTTTAAGATTACATACTTTTAGTGTGAAATCTACTATAAACTTTTAAGATTCAGTAATTTGTATACTTCATAAATTGCTATTTGCCTGTATGAAATTTTTCGGTATCTTCGGACAGCGCATAATCGTATTTGTTATCAGTTAAAAATGCCTTAAGAGATAATACCAGCTTAAATAGATATATTTTTTTAGAAACATCCATAAAAACATTCAATTCTTTATGTTTAAGTTGAACATTGTTGATATTTTTTTATTTAAATTATGGTTAAAATAATATGTAGGAACCGAATGAAATTTTCAGATTCACCATGAAATATTATCTGTAAGAATAGTAAAAATGAAGATAGCTAAATGTGCTAATCACGTAAATGTGGGACCATTGATTTATTTATTATATAAAAATATATGATGCCGAGTTTCAATCTCAGTCAAGTGCGATAGATAAAATTTGTAATCTTGATTATGTTTTACAGATATTCATCACAAGCATAAAGCCAGATGGAATATTTGTTGTAGATTCCTTAAAATTTGTGTAGTAAGAATAAAGGTGATGATGAGGAAATAATAACAGTAAGACAAGTGACATCCAGCCGACTAAATGATGAGGTGACGAGACAGGCATAAGACGGTGACCGGCATACCTGAATGGGCACCAGGTCGGCCCCCGTCGTGTTGAACGGGATCCCCGGGTGCTTGGACTGATAGAATTGCAATTGCTGTTGATGGTGGCGTTGTTGCTGGGCGTGGTTGGCCCCCATGCTGCGGGACTGCTGCACCTCCCACGGGTGCTGGTAAGCGTGCACGGACGTGTGGACGTATGAACCCGGAGTCACGTCCCCGGCGCTCATCGGCGATGGAGTCAGGAGAACGTCCTGATTTGGGTTGTGAATTTTTTTGATGCATTCAACATTGGTTTTCGTTTCGTCCGTGATTTTCATTGTGTTTTTTTTTATTTTGATCAGCCAATCGTGTTCAGTTTTTGTGATGTGGGGTGTTGATGAAAAAAAAGAAATAAAACATACACATGCAAACGGATGCTTTTTGAGATTCTTTCCGTAGGTACACGCACATGTAACATTATCATGGGGACAGATTTTATAAATCTTTTCTCTGACATTAAGGGTCTATAACAATATTCAGGGAGTAAACATTCAATATTATAATTGACAATAAACAATGACTCATAACAGTCAGGCGACACTCAAGGGTATAAAACTAATTAACCTCAAAAAATTCGACTGCCGTTGTCTTAAAAACCATATAAAATACATTTTTCCAGTATATTTTGGAATTCGCCTTATATAACATTTCGAACTTGTTTTAGAGTACATTCTCAATGAAAATAGTTAAAAAACACCAATAATGAATGTTACATTGTGGACCTAATAATGCAAAATTGATTTTACAACACAGAATTAATATCCAATATTAAACAATTTGGTTTAAAAATTGGTCCAGTAATACAAGTGCTTAAGAAGTGGGTGTCGCATTAACACTAAGTGATCCAATACAAAAATCAATTACGAAATATACCAATTAAAATTATTTAAACATATTCCTTTCAATAATCAGCATAATTGAGCAGGACAACAATCTAAACATTTGTTTTCTTATAAATTTCTTAATTTATTTTATTTACACACAGAGATTTCTACTGTTATTATGAATATGCTTCAAAGTCAGATATACATTAGGTGCCTAGTGGAATACTGCAAAGTGAACCTAGTGGATTGCTGCGATTAAGGTAAAAGTTATGGTCACTCCTCTTGAATAATAGACAAACAGAAAAAAGGACTTAGTGTTTACGAACACATCCGATTACAACGCAATTGATTGTCTTATACATCTTATAGTATGCCATGATAAATTGTGTTTCGTATCACATGTACGCTAGTAAATTATGAAAAATAACTTAATAATAAGTGTAACCTACAGTGAAATCATTTTTTTATTTAATAATATGTAACATTCATTATTGTTCATAAGCAGTCTTTAACCAGTTGTATTTTGTTGAATAGATGAGCAGATTCTATATGTCATAAAATATGTAGGTGCGGAAAAATTTACCATTTCCCAAAGAAAAGTCTGTGTTAAGAGAACAAGTCTTTGTTATCGAGGGTATTGAATACCATGAAATATTTAGCTTTAAGTGTACCATCGGTATCAATGGTGTCAGGATTTTAACGTGTTTACTCGGAGGAAGATTTGATTTTATATATTTTTTGTTCAATCTGATATACAGCTAGCTAACTATCGGAATTTCTGAAATATTTCATTTCTTGAAATGGAAACTCTTGTAAGTTCAAAGTGCCACGAAAAGAGAAGAGCAAAATACACACAAATAGTCCAATCTTCAAACAATGCAATGAAAAAGTTTAAAGTGATTAAGAGATATATAAAATTGAAAAATTTGGTCATTTTTAATCACGTTGAAATAATGTTATTGCAGATGATTTGACTGTGAATATCTCTCTTAAACCCAAAAATATTAAGTGACTAAAATACTTCAAATAATTTATTATACTAGGTAAAATTAATTAAACTGTTTGTCAAAAATACTTGTTCAGACTATTATAATTGTTTTTAGCACTTTTTAAACTAGGTTCAGCTAGGCTATTAAATTTTTGTGCTACATGATGTATATATTGCGCATAAATATAGTCAAATATAGAAACTATCAAAAAAAATGAAAACTAGACATTGACATGAATCAAAGCGTTGAAAATAATTATATTCTGATGAATCATGAGACAAAGCGGAGAAGTATAGATAAAAGCTAAAACCACTCATCTAATAATTAATAATTGAATCAGCGACACTAGAAAATATTTGTGTATTGTTGCCAGCTAAAAAATAGAGCCGTGAGAATGATTTTTAACACACAACAGCCATAATAATAATTTTATATCTCTAACAAGAACATCGGAGAGTAATAAAATAATAAATGGTATTGAGATTGGGGATTTAAGAACAGGCATAAGCAGTTTGAATTGCCATCACAAAATTCATGGTTGATAAAAAAAAAAAAAAATATTTAATATGGCAACTAAACAATGTCAATTGTTAAATTAATTTGAGCTGTACTTCAGTAAATATACTTTTCATTATTAGAATATAATATATGAATGTTTTAAGAAAAATTATCAACAATCAAATATATTGCATTTAAAATATCGTTTAAACTTCAGTCAGTTTTCCGACTGAAATATAATTCGAATTTTGAAAGTTGTTTTTATGATAAATACAAAAATTGTGATTAATTTTTTTTCAAGTTATCTATTACATAGACAATATCATTATACAATTAAATCTGTAGATTGTTAAGTAAATAAAGAATCCATATTTTTTTTGTTTTGCGATGGCAATTATATTTCAAACTGCTATACAATATGTTTTCAGGAATGTTCATCCAATTGAAGTACGATTAAAATGCTGGGAAAATCATATTTTATAATTGGACAAACATCCCCAAATTTAAGTGACATTGTTTTATATAAACGTCTCAAGGGAACAATCAAATTATAAACGGGAAAGTTTGGCTTAAAAAAAAGGGTATTTATAACAATTCAGACATGGAGAATATTGATTTTCCACAGGGAAACCATGGGCAGTTATTGTTTTTTAAGAATACATTCATAAAAATATGGCGCCCTAATACTATAAATCTTTCCAAAAGCGATCTTCACTCAGTGAAAATAAATAAAAGCTTCTAAAACACATCATAGAGGAGTTGATGTCCTAACAAAAATAATCATATGAGTAACATTTCTTGAAGAAACACATTAAAAATGCAAATAATTATCATATTTTTCAATAGAAAATAAATATGATATAGCTGAATTATTTTTAATTGTATGTAGTGGGATACAACCGCCATCATTCTGGATATGGTAAAAGAACCTTTTAGCACCACACTATATTTCATTAGCCTTGCAAAAAAATCAAAACTTCATTCAAAAGCGAATCATAAAAGAGTTATTGTTTAGCCATCTCATTATAAAGCAAAGTTTATCAAAAGAAATAGGGAAAAAGACTCCGAAGTAGTAGTGAGAAGAAAACCAAAGAAAGTTATATTGTGGTATATTAAATATTAATTATGCAGTATTTACCAATAACTGCCCATGGTTAGTGAGTTATGATGGGTAAGTAGTGAAAGCAGAAAGGAGGCGAACTTCTCTTCAAGCTGGTAAGGATTTCTGCAGCAAACTTGTAAAGCACAGTCCGACACGAGTCGAGTACTTAAGTGATCGGCTGATGAGTAATTATTTCAAAATTTACCAAAATATTATTCATACGTAATGCAATTGAGCTCACTGAAGTACGAAATTGTAAAATAAAATTTTGATGAATAATGGTAATATAAAATAAAAATTAAGTCATATTTATTTATTATTAAGTCTTCACAAGTGAGTTAAATATGAATGAAGTAATTAAGTGAATGTAGTTTTATGATAAATGTAAATTGTACGAGGAGAGATGATTTTTTTGTACCCTGAATTATTAATTGATACATGAATATTAAATATGGCATTTTTCATTTTGATATAAGGCTTGGCTGATTTGACTGTTGAAAAATATGAAAAGGTTTTTCATGAGGATGAAAATCAAATGAATAAAGACTGCATTAAGAAAACTGTTAAAGTGATATTACTCAATTGCACTCTGTAAATCATACAAACTGTGCTTTACGTGTCCACTGTAACAAAAGCTAATAAAACAAAAAAATCTACATTCTATGTGGAAATGTTATTGTAATAAAATTGTACAAACATGTGTCTGCCCGGGATGATGATGATGGTGGTGGTGATGGTGATGCCGCTGAGCGTCGGTGTGCGCACCGACGACACGCTTCCCGGCACGGATATCCTTCACCCGTTTAATTGCCAGCAGGAACTTCTTCTGGTGGCCCAGTCTAACGATACCCGCGTCTTCCAAATCCTCCCATGCTAGTTGCGTGGCATCCTGGACTGTGGTGTAGCCCTGTGATGCCAGCGCTGGACCATATTCTTCCAATCTGAGCAAGCGGAGCCATTCCTCTAATGAGCCCTGAAAATTGATTGTTACTTTATTGAATTCACTTGAAATATTTTTATTTAAAAAATTATTAATTATCTTTGCAATAGAGTGATTCATATAGACTCTACCAAGTGTTCTTATACCTCATTGGAAACACTATTAATTTATCTAATGTCAATCATTTCATTTCATTTCATAAGAGCCAAAATAGCCATTAATAATTGATAAAATTACAATGTAATCAATGAAAAGGGATTTCTAGTACATGTGACAATTGCCAACCTCTGACAAGTGGATAAGTGAAGATGATAAAATTCCCCATAAATATTAAATTAGTCATACCGGAATGAAATCAGGCAGATTCTCAGGAACATTGAGGTTGGCCATCTCCGCCTTGAGCCTCTTACGGTGATTGGGCTTCTTGATTCCGATAGCTGTGAGGTCTTCAGGTGTCATGCGGGTGATGGTGGGTAAGTCGTAACCGGCCGCAGCGAATAAGCCTGCATACTCCTCAAAGTGTAACTCCGATAGCCACTGGTGGATTATGTCATGATCCTGCAAAATATAAGAAAAACGAGAAGATATAATGGGGTAGAATGAAAACAGAAAATTCACAACTATTAGATTAATATATAAATAGTTAATTTAGTTGTTTTTTTTTGAAGTAAGGTATTTGGAAGGTCCTGTTTGAAAATTTTATAAGAGAGTGTAGAAACTGATTATTTTGATATTAAAAAAAACACATTTAAAACAATTTATTCATAGAGCTGCTTACTTATGACATACTTTTGATAGATCTGAATACAAAATACCAGATGTATATATTGTATTTTGCAGGGTAGGTCTCAGGTCTGAATGAAGTTGTCAAAATTTCTTGAGACGTTTTTTCGATATAATTAATAGCTGTGAATTGTCAAAATTAATAAAGGACATGCATATGGCATGGTGCAACAATATAGTATTAAGTTATTTTCAGTTAAAAGTGGACTTTGCATTTGAAGCCATTGAATTGTAAAATAAAGTGAATTTTAATTTAATAAAATGTCACCAAATATATATTGTAATAATACATGCATACAATTTTACCTCTCTCTTTTAATTTACATAGAATAAAGTCCTCTTGACATTCCCGAAATAAAGATTCTGAATCAAATGTAAATTTTCAGTATAAATTTGATTAAATGCATGTGATAGGCGTGTTGTAAATTTATGAAGAAATTCTTCCCAGGTAATGATATGTTTTCTTGCACGTCGTGTCCAGACAAAAATGATTTGTTGAAACAGAGAATGAATAAAATATGAGATATGCGGTGCATCAAAAATAAAAAATAAGGTGGAATTATCATGACAATATAAAGACTGCACTCGCATAATAAACTAACGCACGCATCATTTTGCATAATAACATTTCAGTGATATAATAAATGTCTTCTTATATTAAACAAAATTTAGTCGAGTGGTAAGCGAGCACAATTCTGTGTTGGAGTTTGTGGTTTCAAATCCCAGAATAGAAAAAAAATGTGAGATATAGGACTGGATCACTAGTAGGTTAAGCGTTCGGCTGACATCCAACTGTCATGAAAATTGTCCATCATAAGTCTTGATATTGTAAATATTCATATGATTAGTTTCTTTAGAATTTACCATATGCTCCAGTTTTGGAGTATATATAAAATGTTAGTAGAATTACATCACTATCTTTACATCCTTCGTAAACAGTGCTTGCACATCTTCTCCTGAGACCACAGGTTGATCATCAGTCAGCATTTTTCTCACAAAACTTCATAGATGAATATATATGTCTTTAAATGTATGAAGTTACCTTAACTACCAAGTCAAATTCGGCTCTCATGAAGAATATATATATACTGAGTGTGACTAAATGGAGAGAGATGCCAGCAGATAAGATGGAACTGAATGAAAAGGCTGATGGATTTATATTGGTTAAATTTAATATGAACCAGTACAAATGCAGGACTGAAATCTATTAGTATTTGAATATCTCACTTTGGATACTATTGTCACTGTTTATTTTTATTTTTAATCAAATCCATAACATGTCATTCTGCGTAATGTGAAAACTTATATTAGCAGATTGGTCATTATCCAATCATTTAATTCATTCGGTATTCAGCCTTGTACTTTTGATTATTAAGGATTTGATCCTACAACCTCTAGTGTCGAAGTATACGCAATTACAATTTCAAAAACCGAGGCAACTTTGTATAGACTTGATCAATAGTATGATAATCGAAATAACCGCCGACAGGCATTTTTGAATTGTGTTAAATTTTAATCTAATTTTTGAACTTTATATGTTCATACAATATTTAAAATTTAGTTCATTACTTTAAGTCAGAGATTTTCTAAAGTATATTTAGAAGACTAATGGTTCTTATATTTAATTTTTATATTCAAAGATTAAAAAAATTTCATACACAATTTGAAACAGCAAACGATATAAATTTATAAGAACACGGCAGGGTAACAAAGATAATGGGAACAATGGATGTCAATAAAAGAGAAATACGAAAATCAAGTTTAATGTGAATGTTTTTGTAAAGTGGTAAAGTTAAGTTCAACAGTCTGAAGCGATTTACGTTTAACACCGCATCGGCAACAGCTGCTTGCAACTTTTCAAACAACAAATTTACACTACTGAGAAAATTGTATTTATAAATAGGATTTTCAATTCAAGCAATAGGATTATATATACCAAGAGTGTAGATGTGAATATGATTCATCTTACTTGTATATATATTGTAGTTTAAACCTATAAAGGTATATGTCATTGGCAACACATTTCTTTCAACTCGAATGTGAAAATTCTGCCATTCTAGCTTAAATCGGTCTATGTGTTCCTGATAACTATCTATTATAGAATTTAATTTGTTTCAAAGTGCAAAACTGGCATGCCAGTAACGATGCTGATACAGAAAGCAATGTGATGGCTTAAAGTAAAGATTTGCATACTTCGTTTTTGAAAATTTTAGAGAGTGTATAAACTAATTGTTTTTATATCAGAATACATCGTTTACACGATTTATTTGTAGAGCTGCTTACGAATGACACACTTTTAACAAATCTGAATACAAAATAGCGACGTTTTATTTTGCAAATTAGGTCTCAGGCCCAATCGAGTTGTCAAATTAATATTGGACATGCATGTAGCATTATGCAGCAAGATGGTATTATTGAGTAATTTTCAGGTAAAAGAGCGGGTAGCAACTTCAGGCTTTAAGTCATCGAATGGCTGTATTTGACCAATTGCTTCGAGTGTCGGTATTTTCCTCCTGGGTGAGAGTGAGGTTTGGTGGATTTTATTTTATAAATTTATAGAAGAGGGTCTGTCTAACTCCTTTCGTTAATTTTCTGAAAATACTTGTTATTTTTTCTCAATTTTTATTCAAAAAAATTATGACATTGTTGGATGCCAATTGATTTTCTCAATCAGTGACACTGTGTTTTTACTTAGTAGAGCAGTACTCTATGCATTGAGTACTTAGTCATACATTTTAAATCTTTTTGATAACATACAGGCACAGGATATGAACCTGCACTTTCTGTTTATGATATGAAATATGGGGCACATGCTCACCGATCTGTAAGAGGCAATGATAAAAAATATAACTCTATAAAATATATATAACTCAACCATCTTTGATAGCAGCATATTTAGCAAAATGGCTCAAATTAGCTATATATTATATGTATATGTATATTGGAATGAAGAGATTTTTATTTCATTGGTTATTAACCTGCTGTAAATAAAATAATAAATTGTGAATTCTTCAGAATATTTAAAACGGCAACAATGTATCTGCATCACAACAACACTTAGGCTAATTGCCAAAAGTTCAACTCAACCATAAAGTTTTCAATAAACAATGGGTTCATTGTTTCAACACTTTTATGCATTGCTCATTTTAATGTAATGTTCTTCATACAGGGAGTTCTCAACTTCCATAGACAATTAGTTCATGACAGTACACAGCTGAATTTGGCTGTGTACAAAATTTATTTACCGAGATATACCCAAAACTTCAATATTCTTTTAAATAAATTGAGCAAAATATACAGAAGAATATACCACCAACTATAAGACGACAAAGTCCTTTAGTTTTTAAAGACCCTTTTAGCTGTAATAATAAAACAATGAACACTGTACAGCCATTACACATTAAATCAAGTACATCAAAAGTTTTTGCTCTCATTACAATGTACAATGCACAATTTTAATATATGCAGTGTACTTTTGGAGGTGCTATATATATATATTGATATATAATATTTTATACAGTCAAATTAAACTGAACGCCAGATCGTTTTTCCAATGTTTTTTTCAAGGTGTGAATTGTTCTCAATTAACTTTTAGAGAGATTAGCATGAAAACAAACTTTGCAGCTGGCACGATGTACATAAATAACCAAATAAGAGTTATTGTTACAACCAATCAATGTTCGAAGTATTGTTTCATTCCAATCGATTGATGATATTAAATAAAGTGAATAAGGTGACAAATAAACATTCTTATTGATTGAGATTCAATAGTAATTGTGATTGAAAGTTTGTCATTTACATGTAATGTGAAGTTTACTTTAGTGTTTCAATGTTGTTTGAACTTAAAAGCATTAATTACTATTCCAAGTCAATATTGATTGACATTTAGCCTATTTAAAGTCTCGCTGTCAGTGATTCCCTAACTCAATAATGATAGTTTTTTTAGCATTTTTAATTATCCAATAAGCTACATATTCCTAATTTATTATTTCACATACTGACTGAATACGACGAATTGCTTTGTTTAGAGTCCAAGAGTGGGTTTATCTTAAGCCACTGGTAATTTTTGAATGATGTTTTGGTAACTGAATAGATTTTAAATCCGACATCCTGTGCAAAAGTAAGCTTAATAAAATTTGGTAGGTATCAATAAATGGTAAAAGTTTGCAAGTATACCATATTTTTATTACTGGGGAGTGTTTTTAAGTCATGGTTGTAGTCTACTAAGTTATTTTGATAAAATTTGGTTGACTACTGATAACATATACAATTAATTAAAAGGAAATCTTTAATATTATTGTAATAATAAATTTTGGTAATTCCAATTTATCTAGAAATGAATTTAAGTTACGAAACAATGTATAACATTTGTTATGAAAGATTATGTTACGTAACTTAAATAAAATAGATAATACTTGTACTATATCTAAGACTACTTGCCTGATAAGTGGAGCATATGGTTACTAATTTTCCGTCACCTGCTACTCTAAGCAATGGACTCCACAGTTCTCTGTGAGTGTTACTATATTTTCTGATTCAATTTACAGTACTAATAAACACAGTATGCACAACTTACAGGTAGTCCTTGGCAAAGTAGTCTATCAAGTCTGGTGTGGTCAGAGCTAAGGGAACAGGAGCTGAGTGAACAGCGGGCAGCAGCTGGGCATCCGGAAGCTCTCCCGCTGTCAAGTGATGCGCTGCTATGGCGGGATCCAGACCCAGAGCCTGCTGATCCGGATGATGATCCTGGGCTATCTCGGCCTGGACTCTGAAAATAAACATAAAAGAGTGTTATTGGTGAGGAATCAAGATGACTGCTCAGCAAGTAACAATGATGCCTCCCAATGGAACCAATTGCTGTTTATACAAAGCCAGAATAGAAAGTATTTGAAAATGGTGGAAATATTATAAGCTGTCTCTAGTATTAATATAAGCTAAAGTTATTTTTTTGTTAAAAAGCCAGAGTGAGAGATTGATTGAGACATTATCAATTGACTTCCTCAAGTAATAGTAAAAATACTCGATAATCTATTTATTTCATATATTTTTTTAAAAACTATATCTACTAAAAATATGAGTTCTAGTTCACATAATGTCTGAAGCTATTTTAAAAAATTATATTTCAGGATATTTTTTATGCTCAGACAATCCTCAACCCATTGGACATCCAGTTGAAGGATTTGAACTAGAGATATTGCGTGCTTACAAACTTAGCTGCTGAGGCTTTATACACTTCTCTGCCATATCTGCTACGTATATACTGAGCATATGGCCACCATATGATGCTTCTAGCATTCTCCGTCACCTGCAAGTCACTGTGCATCTTCCCAAGTCATGCCGGCAACATTTAATTCCACTGAGTACATCTTGTGAATGGTAATCAGGCCATAGTCACATGGGTAGGAAAGAAACAAGCAAGATCCAGGCTCTCCGAAAACACCCGTACTATATGTCCCATCCTGTTCCAATGCAGCTGCATTATTTTTAGTACATATATTGAGTAGCTGCCTTGCCTGCTCTCTTATCTCCAAGTTCTTTATCTTTTGTACTTAAATTATTGTGAAGCTTCAATCCTTACCTGTGTCATGTCAATTCCCTGATCCTCTTGCAGCGCTAACTGATGGTGGTAATAGACAGCTGCCTTGTGTGTCAGTGGCTGCTGTGGCATAGGAAAGGTGAAGGTAGGAGGACCTCCTCCGGGACCAGAGCTCACCACTCCTGGACTCTTCCCACTCGAACCACTCCCTCCACTTGCACCGCTGACCGTACTTCCATAGTCTGAGTGGTCATCTGAAAGGAGTTTACACATCGTGATGATGTTCAATTAATTTAATGTAAATAATTAAAATGTCACTAATGAATCTAATTAACAAATGCATATCATTGAAAATGTATATATTTACTGACCTCTTATAATCGGCAGTGGTGTATCCGGTGCATGTCCAGTATACCCTGCATCTTCACTGCTGGCATATCCTTGCGAGGATCCGAAGCTGCTGCCGGACAGTCTGTGCTGGGGTCCCACCACCGTCATCACGGTCATCGGTGTCAGTCCCGGGGGACCTCCAGTTGGTTGCGGTCCTCCGAACGCATCAGGGACTGCCGGAGGGGCCACTCGCTTCGCCTGTTGGGCGGGCTTGCCGCCTCGCGACATTCCGCCTACTGTAAATAAAATAAGATATTTGATTCACTCAATATTTACATGATATTAGTTGGTTAATATAAATGTTTGTCCCGTTTTTGACGCTATCGTTTTTGAGTATCATCTGCTTCACACATATAAAAGTTTTGATGTTGTTTGAAAGAATGAAAATATTTTTTATATATAACCTAACCATTTCACTATAACCGACCGGTCCAACAGTTCATATATGTACTTGGCGGAATTAAAAGGCGGAATTATCTGAGTAAATATTGGATGGTGACAAGAAATCCTCAAGGCATCGCTACAGTGATGGTATAATTTCTTGCGTCTTATTAGACATTCTTCTTCTTTTTTATACCGTCTTCGCTCCGAAAGTGGAGTATATGGATCTCCCGGCAATGTGAAGACGTCTCGACAAATTATTTTTCACGAGAATTGTTTGTTAGACAATGCTCAACCCAATGGGCATCCAGTCCTGTATTTTTGAATTTTTTAAATCCGACAGATGGCTAATCGAATCCACATTCCCCGGATCCCTAGGCGCACACGCTACCAACTACGCTACCGGGGAAACATACATTAAAATAAAATCGTTATTTTCGTAAATATAATAAATTATTATAATATCCAAAATTATTTCGATATACTGACACTTTTCTTCCACATGGCCGAGAGATGGCGAAAATTAGGCTGACATCCGATTCTCGTAAAAAAATTATTACCTTGTCGATAAGTATGCTTCACTTATTTAAAATTTAAACTATATTCAGCCACAAACAAATAAATTAAAATGTAATCTTAAAACAGGGAGGATATAAATCGAAAGGGTGCAAATGTAATGCTCTGGAGTAATATATATAAAAAGGACGACTTCGCCGGTGCTTGGTACTTGATTTAAAGGGTTGAAATATTGTCAATACGAAAGAAAGGGATGAAAATGACAGGAGTGGAGAGACCCAAGGGGGTGATAAGCTTTCACGCATCTACTTTGCATTGCCACTTACGTACGAATCCCTCCCTTCACTCCCAGATTTTTTTAAAGACTGGCTAATGTAAGGCGTAATTAACGTTCTGGAGAGGATCTGGATGATCCTAAAACTTTGAAATTATAGTAGATTTGTTGCTGAAAATGCAGCAATAGACGAAACCGGAATTTGTGAATTCAAATGGCGAACTGCAGGCTAATTTGTTAATCCGCGCCTTAGGCCGAGGGTACGATAGATACTGCGATGGCAGAGCGACAGCAACAGAGATACAAAATAGCTATAAATAGGTGAGTGAAGAAGTGAACAAGTTGTTGTGATGACAACGTGTTGTCGCGCTGCCGAACTTGCTCATTTGCTCACTCTTCTATTTATGGCTATTTTGCATTTCAGTTGCCGTCACTCTGCTATTGTACCGCCGGCCTTACTGTAGCAAAAGCCACAATGCTGGACCACAAGCGCCCAGTTAAAAAAATATGCAAAATCTGACAGATCAATTGGATGTAGTTAAGCAGAAGACTTCCAAGCTAGAAATGGAAATGTTTAATTTTATAGCATAAAATGCTTCGAAAACATCAATACTTTAATATCACAAAGACACCCAATCAGAAATATACAGCCAGAAGAAGTAATCACTTGTTTTTTCTAACGCGTATTTCAACAATTTACAAAAATCTGCAAAACGTCCATGTGGTTTAAACGTTTTCAGCTTTGAAGGTTAAATAAATTGCTACTTAACTACAAAAAAAAATTTGACCGCACCTATTCTGAATTATAAGTATTATCATATGCCACTTTCACATAATTTTTCAATAAATGTGGTACGTATTATTGTGTTGTATTGTATAGATATATTGTTTTATTTATAAACGAAACATACACTAAATACAACAAATGCCAAGGTTTTATGGACAAAGTCTGATATAATATTAATAAAAATCCAAACAGAAAACGATCAAAATTTTGATTAGCACCCACAAAACATTCAATAACTTTTAAAGTAATACATTTTTAAATAATCTAGTAATCAGGAAAGATGTAGTGTATATGGTGTAAGTATTTAAATATAAAATTCATACTAAATCTTAATTTGTTTCTGAAAAATTTCAATCGCGTTTTACTTGCAATCGACACATTGTAGCTTGGACGTCTTCTGCTTAGCTACATCCAATTATTGTATTACAAATGATTATACAAATCATTTTTATATTTATTAAAAGTAAAGTTATTAAATAAATGCATAAATGAGAAAATGACGGCGGAAACAAATGAGACAAAACTCCCAAACAAATATCATTTACTGACTGATGACTGTATCTAGCCACCCAAGGAGCGTTGTAAATTACAAAGTGATTTCGAAATCGAACGATACTAGGTAACAAAAATCGTTGAATTCGGTTATCTTTGTATAGTGACAGTATTTGATGCAGTAAACCAAGAAATGTGAAAGACAGTGTGTCATTTTTAAAGACATGTAATGAGAATTTTTATTTCACTTGAAACCTAAAACAAACCACATTTTAATTAATTATAATAGTCTATGTTTACAGTATTGTAAATGTAATAAATACGATCAATTTATAAATTTATTATTTTATGGAAATAATGGCTAGTGGTTAGAAATGCGTGAGAGCTTGGTGAATTTTTCGAATGTAGCTTACAAACCACAACGTTCGATTTATATGATAGTTTTACAAATTAAGGTGACACATGGTGAGAAAACATTGCCATCTTCAAAAAGGGTAATTAAATTCGACTTGACTTTAATTTTATACTATTAGATGTCGTTTATTAAATATTAATTAAAAGCAAATAATGTGATTTCACGCGTTTTACAAAAATGGGTTTAATGTTGGCACCATTGGATATTACTGTGAAATCACATATTAACCCATTATGAGTATAGACGTACATGTACGTTTGAGCATCTTGTCGCCTTATTATCAAAGCCATTCTTTTCTTTCTTAATAAAATGTTATTATTTCTTTTAATATACATACTAGATAGATCTATCAATGCTATGTGGAAGTCATTACAATTCTATCATATAGTTTTAGGGTAAGAAAAAGTACGTAAGCTTTACGAAAAAAAAATGAGAAACAAAGTTGACTTCAACATTGAAAAGTGCTCTTTTTATAATTATTATGATTTGTAAAGAAACGAAAGATTATTTATATAACTGTTCACAGAAACACATGAAATGTTACATGCATCAGTCTTATAGGTTCAAATTTGTTCGCAAGTGCTCTTTTGATTCCGAAACGGGAGCGGCCACATGTGGTGATGTTATACACATTCTTATCGATTTGGAATAACTTTTCAGTTTATTTTGTTTGTTACTTGTAATTAGATGAACATTTTTTACAAATCGGCATATTCAATTCGATTGATTTCATGATATTAGTTTAATTGATAGCAGTGAAAGATTTGTGTTTAAAACATGTGTGCATAAAAAAATATCTTACTAATGAAAGGTCAATTAACACTTTATAGTAAAAATTTCCGAAATCAAATCGAATTTGTGGGTTTAAGTTAACCAAATTGCCGTAATGGCGCTGTCAGTTGATACAACTTTTTAGTTCGTACATCAAAATTTTTAAAATAAATATTAAAAACAAGTTAGTGCTATAGAATATATATATTTTTATTGGTTAGTTCTCTCGAGCAGTTGGCATAGTCAAATACGGAGGCATAGAATTGATTTATGGAAAATTTGGAGATCTTTGGAATAAGCTTCGGAAATGGCAAAGGAATCTCCCTCGTATTTTTTCGAAGGAGGGTGCACAACAATAGAAAGAAATTTTCCCGATTTCACTCATTTTCTCCTGATACAAGGTGATTCAGAAATATATTACACTGTTTTTTCCCATAAATAATATATATCAAACCAAATATCGGTTTCAATAGTTGAAAAAAAAAGATATAAAAGTTTAATTAAATAAGTAGTAAATTTTCTACAAATATTTTTACCAAGGGCCAACGAGCCCAGGGATATGCAAGTCTTTTTTTATACCATGTTCGCTCCCAAGGTGGAGCATATGAATCTACGCAGTGTGAAGATATCCACTCCGAAAGAGGATTATGTAGATCTCCGCAATGTGGAGACGTCTTGATAAGACTATTTTTCACGAGAAATGTTTGTCAATCTGACAGAAGGGGAATCGAACCCACCTTCCTCGAATTCCTAGTAGGTTATAAATATATAGCGTTAATAATAATATTCGTGCTAATGGTGCCAAAACCTATCGATATCGACAATTGTTAACAAGACTTAGTTAATTACAATACGAATCACGCACACTCCAGTGTACATAAACCAAGATTTTAGGAAGCTATTCTTTGGACACTTATGGAATATTGACAATCACCTCACGTCTTCAAATTGTGGGGATCCACAGGCGCATTATTGAGAGCGGACATAGTTCTTTTTACCATAGCCGCTCCAAAAGTGGAGCATATGAATCTTCGCATTACCAATACAGTTTTTTTTCTCAAGAATAGATTGTCAACCAATTGGCCAACCAGTCCTGACTCTTTGGATTTTAAAAAATACTGCTGTTGTGGAATTTGGATACGCAATCTACGTCTCCGAAGCACGCACGCTAATCTTTCAACTACGGGGTAGACATAATTCATATTAGCAATTATTAATAAGATTAAAAAATCTTCTAAAAGGTAATGTACTCATTAACCACACTGTAAATAAAATATTACACATTTATATGAATACGTATTGTATGGTTCAAAATTTCGTGACGTATGTCTGGGCCGGAACAATGCATTTTCAAACAGCAAACTCTCTCGTCGTTTCAAGAGACTGAGCATTATTGCAGGGACGGCAAATATCGTACAATGGGATGTGATCGATGTGAACAATGCGCCAATATAAAATTAATTGACTAAATACATTTTTCCACGTGTATAGATAAAAGATAAGTGGATATATTTTAATAATATGATATTAGCTATTTTTGTTTTTACCGTGTACGCTTCGAAAGTGGAGCATATTGTGGTCACTAATGCCGGAATTAAACTATGAATATTACTGTGGAAGATCTTTTTTAAGTGACATATTACACATTTGTATCAAATATTTTTTTTTCCTACACGTCCTGGAGTATGTATATGCATCTAGACTAAAGATTCCCAGTCTTTTTTGGTCTACCGCTAAATTTTCGTAGAAAAAATACCCAATTCACGTTATTTTCACTCTCTACTATGCCCGAAAGTAGAAATTACGAGCAAAAAAATCTGGGCGACGATACGAAAGTAGATTTTTTAGACACAGAAAAAATTGTAGACTATTATAGAGTAATACCGGCCTAACTAACATATTGACAGTTTAGAGCTAATGTATGTTGAAAATCTTTCGCGTGCCAATTATTTGCCATCACTGTACTAATGCTAAGATTACATGCAGTGCAACGAGTAGCAAAATAAAGATTTTTTCAGCCGATTTGAAAGAAGGTACAAGAAGTCTCGAAGGCCTTTCAGTTGATTCGATGAGTTCACGTTAGACTATTTCAAGTTAAATAAAGACAATTTAACTTAAGGGATGAGAAATATAAAATTCGTCATAGCTATAGAACAGTGTTTCTTAAACTTTTTGATCCAAGACCCTCTTTTGTAATTAAAAAAATTAAAGGACCCCCGAAGAATGAATATGCGTATAATAAAATTGTGTATACAACAGTGGTGGGTTCGATTTAAATTCAGAAGGAGTTCATTTCTTTTGTTTAATTGCATTGAAACACTCATAATTTGTATCAATTGCTAATTTTTTATAGTATCAATAAAAATTAATAAATTATCTTTGTTACATCTTCCGTCAATCTTTGGTCATCAAATTTTCTGTGATCCCCTGTATCCACTTTCCATGTGCCGCATATGGCAACCCAATAACTTTGCATCCTCACACGTCATACTTCTTAATCTCAAATACGTCCTGTGGATAGCACCGGACGGTTTACCAAAACGCTGGAATCCCACCGGTCGGAAGAAGAAGCCGACAGGAAACAGACTTTCTCGAGGCATCCGCTGCACACATTGTGTATATAATACTACTAGTATTACGCTGGTTTTCGCTCGGCCACATATTGCGGATGCCTCAAGAAAGTCTGAACTTGACCTGCCTATTCTTCAATCCGACCGTTTGTCGGCGTTTCGGAAGGCCGATAATATTTAATAATCTATAAAAATATACTCGACGGAGTAACGGGATGTAGATATGACCTGGAATGAAACAAGAATACTGGCGGGCGACAGGTACTCTTAGAGGCGGCACGCTGTGCCCATATGCTGCACTTAGAGAGCGGATATGGAAGAAGCAGGAGAAGCACTACGTACTTATTTTGTACCAATACTACGTAAGCTGAAAATTTGAATTGAATTTCACCTTTATTTTGCAGATTGATGAAATCATATTTGCCTTCCTCATATATTATATAATATATTGCTGTGTTTAATTAAATAAGCAACAGTTCCATGTCTACTCCGAAAGTGAAGCATGTGGATCTCCACAGTGATAATATCCACTATATAAGTATATGTATCTTCACGTTGTAGACTTATTTGGACAGATTATTCGCGAAGTTAAATTTCCAATCGAATGTTCAACACCTATATCGATTAAAATCCTGCAGCTGCAACATCCGGCTCCGAAAAGTGCAAGCTAACCTAAAAACTCACATGACGACAATCTCTATATTTTATAATAAATATACCTTACTGTCATTGCCAGTTTACAATACTGGTAATTTCTCAAGTTATTTCCCATTAAATGTCACAAAAGAGTGCAATAAACACATTAATAGTTTAGTAATGGCGTCTGAGAGCATTAATATCAAAGGAGTGAAAATATTTATATTAAAAATAGATGGCGCATAAAAATAACATCACATTTGTCATTCATCTGAAATGAAAGGGAAGGCGAAAATAAATAATGGGCATCCATTTAAGACTGAAACACGAAACCAGGAGCACCGAATTTACTTGCATAGATATTTCACTAAATATTATCAACGCAAGATGCTAGTGAACTAAAAACTAGATGGATATTTCCAAAGCAGGGAGTACACGGCACAAATAAAATCATATAGTAAAATGAATATTAAAGTATTTCATTGACACCTACAATTTTCTTTCTTTGCTCCCAAAGTGGAGCATATAAATCTAGCATAGTGAGAAGATATCCACTCCGATAGTAGGATCTGTCTAATTAAGTGGGCAAGCTCTGATTATTTTCTTTTCTCTCTTTACATTAAATATATTATGTTATTACTTGTCATATTTAATTGATTTTTTCGAATATGTTTTGTGTAAAGCATAGTATATTAATTTAGCGCTTTTGTGCGGGAAAAAAACTGAAAAATATTGAACTGTAGAAGATGATTTTTGGCTAATATTGGTCTGTATGCCCCTGATAACTATCTAAGAAATCGGGAACATCAGCTGTT
>JAGVSQ010003184.1:0-22340 GCA_022683975.1 Rhyacophila evoluta | reverse complement strand
GTTATTATTATTAATTAAATCTATAATAAAAAAGCAAAAAATGTTGTCAAATAAAAAAGATGTTACCCATCATAGACTCTTAATATAGCCGGTGTATGAAAATTAAAAAAAAATATTACGTATTTCATTCATCAAAGATAAATGAAAGAAAAAGTTTTCGATACGTTACAAAGTCTCTGAAATTCTTTAAAATACAATCAACAGAGTTACAAGTTTTTTATATTCATCTTTGCATTTCTTTATTGATAAAGTAAAGTTTTATATGGACTTCACCCATATCACTTTTGTTTAGTAATAACATATCCATTAACATTAAACATATAGTTTAATCGAGTGTAAATAATATGCACTCGACTGGTTAAACTATGAAATTGTATTACCTGTAGATAAATTAATTTTCTTTATCTCATGAAAGATTTATTACCATGCTTTTAAATCACAGTGATGTTGATGAGATGAATTGTCCATAAAATTACAAATGACATTAACAAGAAACAGGCTTTACGGCAACATCAATGGCCATTAATATAATTTATTGAGACGGACAATAGATAACATAGATTATTAAAGTATTAGTATTTGATTAAGAAAACGACCTTACTTGATGTTACAATAAATAACTGAACGTTTTATACACCACTGAAAAGAGCCATCAATAAATAACATAGATAAATAAATATTCAGTGAATTTTAAGTAAGAGTATGATGATTTTCTAATAACTCGGTAATATTATAGTAGTCGTGTATATGTATATATATATTTATGTCAAAGTCTTCAAGACCTAAAAAAGATGGAGTATGTATTAGTAAAATATACGAAAAGCTATTACTTATTTAAATATTAAGAGATTGCTAGGTTACTATTTTCATTAAAAAGCCTAGTTCTATTAAAAATCAAAAAAATTTATAGGCTAAATAAAAAAATACGATTTATGGAAATATGTTTGTAGATTTCTAACTTATCACATTAAATATATTTATTTATTTTACTTCATCTGTATCTTCCCAACACAGTCATGTAATAAATGGGCATCTTTATAATCTAGAAAAACAACATCTCGTGTACGAGAAACTCGTGAATTTTTTAGTGACTTGTGTAAAAATAAAACAAGGTTTTCACCAAGTGTATCGTATAATTCACTCTATTCTGAAAATACCTTTACTGTATGGGTGCTTCTGCAAACTTAATTGTCTAAAACAGTTTACTCCTTTTGCTCCTAAAAGTTTAATATTTTCAATTACTACCGGTAAACAACGAGCTTCTTAAATTATCAGGCTGGTTAAAACAGGCATTATTTTTCATGACTTCAACCGGATGTTTCAGCATCTCAATATTCTTATAATTTCTTTACTAAATATATTTAATAAAACATTTTATTGGATTTTACTCTTAGTTACTTGTTTAATAAAGTATAAGATGTTTTAATGGGAGGTCCAACGTTATCATATACAGCAATTCCATATTTAAGTTGAATTTGGAATATTTAATTTAAGTATTAAGTATAATAATTGAGCTAGTATAATATTACTACATATACCGAAGGCTAAAAAACGTATGGACATATTGATATTAACCATATATCGAATGTCAGTAATGCAAATCTGTTCAAAATAGAATGATTGTGTAAGATTTATCACAATTTAACCTGACCAATCATGCACGTAATTAAAAACAATGATTAAGTTATTTTTATTCCATATAGAACTTATTAATTTTAAAAAGCTTATTACGTTACAATAAAGCTATTTGGAGTTTTACTTTAAAATTTTTTGAGGTAGTTTCTTTGAAAGGAATTTCTTAAGCACGAACCAACCGATTTCACCCTCCTCTTTAACCCTTATTATCAGGGGTCAGAACCCTCTTAAAATCGTTTATCTTCCATGTAAGTTGTACTGATAGAAAATCGGCAAAAAGACCATTATACAGCGACGTGGATACACTATTACCATCAAATCTCTCCATATTACTAAATCAATATTTCATCACCATTAATGTTATTTATTATCCGACTGTTGTAACATTGAAGTGTGGTTTAATTTAGACGTATTTATGTATACAGTCTGTAAAAAAACTACACAAAAATTAAGTAACAGTACATCATTTTATTAAAAACTTATTGAACTATTTTGTATGTACAAAAAACGTCTATTATTTGAGCTTAAAATAAATTATCAATTTGTTGAGTATCTATATTGCTATCCATAAATTTCATACTTTTTATGCGTATATTAAATTTTAAAGTATTTATATCTATGATGTTATGATATACATTAGATATTTTATCACTTTGTTATCAATATTACATCAAAAATATCTCAATATGACTATATTTTGGTATGATAAAAGTAATCATCGTAAAACCTTTTTAATCTCCCCTTATGCAAAAAGTATCGTATGGTGGTTAGTGACAATATTTATCATTATAATAAGATAATACAGTTTTGATACAAGTGTTATACATAATACAAAATTATTTTCTTCTTTTTAATTTTTCTCGGATCATGTTTTATATTTTTATAATTTAATTTAATAATAAAAGGGATATTTTTATTTCCATATCCATTATTTATTTAGAGTTTTCTCTCATGGTTTGTTTGTTGCTTTTTGCGTTACAGTCATAGTCTTATCGTTTTTCTAAAATCAGGAATCTTTTTTCTTCAAGAAATGGTGTGGCAAGTCGTATTAGCATTTTAAGGAAATTAGAATTTAAATTTTTTAAAGTAAGAAGCTTGAATACTAAGATATTAAAATAATGTACATTTTGATTACTAAGAAGTAAATGTAAATTTTAAACAAAGAAAAATTAAGCCATATCTAAATAAATAAAAATAATATTATTAATAAAATAATTTTAATATTCTGTGATAGAAGCCAAAGGTTTAAAAATGTTAAGTTTTAGTTAAGTTAAATAGTTAGTCACTCATAATAAAGTCAACATTTTATATTAAATTCATTGGTTGTTATACTTTTTGGGCGGTATTTATTTGAAAAAAATGACCGAATTCCCTAGATAACAACAATGGAAAAGAAAAAGGGTAATTGAAAGACGGAAAAGCTGTAGCACAACGGAAAATTTTTGAAAGAAAAATACATGAAGTAAAATTTTCTCACCTTTTTTACTAACATTTATAAGGAGATTATAAGTTTCCCTTAGGCCATTTGACAAAGCGTTTGAATAAATATCTCATTTATCTGCTTAAGACGGGAATTATAAACAATAATAATCTTCTTAAGGAAACTTAAATGTGGTCATTTAAAGTAAAGAGAATTTGTGAAAGAAACTACTAGACAGAGAGTTGAAAATGACATTATCTTACTGAGCTAAGTAATTTGTAAAGCAGTTTGAGAAACAATGTATTGTCTTAACTGTACATTAGTTTGCGTTCTTATTTCAAATAAAATCGCACAATCACATGTATATGTTACTAATAAACATTTTTTATAAGGGATGTAAATTGTTTGATAAACTGAAGAACAGTTGATAACACTTACAAATTAATCGATCCGAAAAAAATCTTGGAATGATATGTGCAACATATGTTTTAATAAAAAAAACAATATTGTAGGTCAAATTTAATCTTGGCATCAGCTTTGTTAGAAAACTACATAATTCATCCGATTATTACAATTATTAAGTAAAAAAATCATACTACTGAGCCCTGAAAAAATAAAATGAAAGCATTTTTCTGATAAAATACGTTAATGTACTATTACATTATTAAATTTGAAAGGTTGTATATTCAGTGCAATAAACAAAGTTTTAGTTTAACAAAGGCCTAGCTTAGAAAAATGTATCTGACAATACTTTACCTTGTTATGAATATTACCTTAGCTACATTATATGGTTTGAATGAAAATTAGTGTTAATGTTTAATCCAGGCAATGCGGATTTGATTCTTCATTTGTTGGATTTAAAGAATCAAAAAATGCACGAGTGGATTCTAATTAGGTTGAGCAATTTTCTGACAAAACAATTCTCGTGAAAAATAATCTGTCAAGACGTTTTCACATTGCGGAGATCCATATACTCTACTTTCGGAGTGGATATCTTCACTGTGTAATTTTCACTATGGAAGCGAATATGATATGAAAAAAATGTTTGTATTATGTGACAACTAATCGAATAATTGATGAGATCAAATTTAATTATTAAAATAAACTTAGGATAAATTAACACATAACCATAAAATCTATTTTATCAGACTTAAATATTATGTAAAATGTGGTTGGAAAGATACACGTTTTTGGCAGAAGATCTTTTAAGCGATAGCTTGTTTTGATTAAATTTGCTTTTTTGTCATCATAAAATCGTAAACACTAGTCATTTGCCTTTTTAAAGTCATTTATTTATTCTATGCTTTTGTTATATCAGAGAGTCTATGTATTTTAAAAGCTTGTTTTTGTGTATTCCTATAAAGAGAGTGAAATTGTGGCACTCAACTTGAAGAATATATTTTTGGTGTCACTCTCAAGGCAGAGCTTTGATAATAAGGGCGAGGATTATCTACCTAGCTTTATCTGCCTACTTCAGATTTGAGTGCTTTTCTCTTTCATTATATTGTATATGCAAGAGAAACACAGACAGATCTATCGAGCAGTTAATGAATTTCATAGTATACGATGCATCCAATGTTTGTCTACGGTACATTTATAAAAAAAAAATTCATTTTATTTATAATTTTTTGTGTATTAAAATGTATTTCCTACACTTGGATTAAAATTAACGAGCTACATCAGACACTTCAAAGATGGCAAATAGTTAAGATTAATCCTTTTATCGTTATATGTTTTAATATCTTCACGTAAACGTATTCCAATTATAAAAAGATGAATTTAATATTAATTTGATTCTATTATTGATATAAAATATTGCACATATAATGAAATTTAAACATACATAAATGAAAAAACTACGAAGGTATCTAAAAATATTAGACATTTAATTTCAATATTAATGTATGGAGTGTATGATTTTTAGATTCAAAGTTTTTATTCCTTGTTATTCCTTTTAAGTCTTCTGTAAACATGATTTAGTTATGCGTACGCGGTTCCTTAAGAGCCTTTTAATGCGGAGTAAATAGCATCAACAAAGGCTTCCAGAGAATGTGCTTTGTATGAAGATACGAAAAATAAAGCATTTTAAAGTAAACACATCACTCAGAAACGATGCACTTCAAAAGATTTCTTCTGAATTTCAGATGGAAAATATTTCCACGAATAGTAGGCGTTATATTATATCACATTAATTAGTTTTTATTTATACTATGTAGATATTTTTTACCATTTATTAGTTAAGTTATCAATATGAAGATATTGAAACTTAATACATTACGTGACAGAAAAAATTTAAGAAAAACAATATTTTGTTTGTAGTTTTATTAAAATTAAAAATTTACGTCCCGATCGGGGTATAAAAATGTTAAAATTAGTGGTTAAAATCAGCCATTTGCTATGCTGTTCATAATCTTCGTCTTGATATAAATATAAAAAAAATGATTTTTTTACATAGTAATCTCCAGTTTACAAAGATTCGCAATATGAAACGATGGCATATCAAAATGATAAATAACGAATAAAATTTAATATAAATACTCATTGATCGAGAAAAAATATTTTATAAAGTATACGTATATATAATAAACTCCAAAACATCGATTATGTTGACAAAAAAAAATTATCGAGCTTCCGATTTATTTCTTAAAGTATAATACATTTAGTTTTCTGGAAACTCTATGCTTATTTAAGTGTGGCTTTATACAAAAATTCATGTGGACATGGCTATATCTAATTATAAAAACGTTAGAAGTTTTGCCTATTTGTTTTACGAATCTGATTTCCATGTTTTTTCTGGTTGAATGATAAGTCTGAATTGGGTATGTTCGGCTTAGATTAGGGCCGGTTGGAAATATTTTCCACATCTGAATGGGAAAACTTTGCATTTCGAAAGTTTTAGTTTGACATATGAAAGTCAGGATGCTGTAAGTAACTTGAAATGAAAACACAGCTGCGTTGGGTTGAATATGATACTTAAAAAAATCAATTGTGACCATTTTGTAAATATTCTTTTATTAAATTTTCAAACTTTATTTGATGAAAATACTTTCTAGTTTGTATATTATTTCGCTGTAAAAAGTTTATTTTATTATTGTTTTATATTAAATTTCTTTTTATTATTTTTTGATTTGGTGTCATTGTAAATTTCTATTTGTTATTATTATTCAAACTATGATTTGTTACTTTTAACGCACTGTATAAATAATGCGAAAAATTATACATCATCGAATATTTTGATTTTCTTTCAGGACCAAAAAAAATGTTAGTAGCTTTGGTATTGAAATAGCATTGAAAAAAAACAAGAAAAAAATTAAATGGAAAGCTTTTGGTACAATAACTCAAACGTACAAAAAACTGGAATAGAGACTATTATTATTGTTTACTTCAAATTTATTTCAAATAACTATGGTCATGGTGTTATTTTTCATTTAATACGCATTATCTATGGTTATACGCTTTGAAATGTCATAAAATGCTTAGTCATTATTATAGAATAGCGAAGAAAAGAAAAATTGTTAAATAACAAAGCCACTGTAATTCTTTTGATATATCTATAAAAACATCTGTCGAAAATTTTATTTACATTTCGGAAGGACATACAGTTCATCTTTTGGAATGGATATCTTCCGTATAGATCCATAAATATGCCCCATTTTCGGAGCAGACATGATAAAAAAACTTTTATATTTTACTGTTCTGAAATTTAGGTTTTACTATTATAAATTGAACCCACCGGCTTTGCTGCGACCTGTCTAGAAATTGTCACGTTTTGATATTGGATGAACGTAAACGTGTTGTCGCTTTTAGTTTTCAGGTAGCGCTCCGGTTGAGGCTGCCTGAGCGGTTTTAGTAATACGAAGGAAAACAAAAGCTTTTCAATTTTACTTCTTTCACTGTAGCAATTCAAACGAATGCCCCACATGTACTTGCTACTTCATACGGCATAATATCCTTTTTATTGAGAATATTCTAAAGCTCTTCAAGTATGTTTCAGTTGGCTTCCAGAAGCAATTCCTTTTAAATATCAGTATGTTTTCGACGCCAACATATGCAGTAGAATTAATAACGTGACGAATAATTCACATTTTGAATTACTAATTATTCAAACAATTCACGGGAAAATACTTGTTAATTTACAATTACTTAATTTAATAAATTTTCAATAAACCATATATAGTACCACCTTGCACATATAGCAAATATCGATTATTATTATTAAACATCTAGACGCGAAAAAACGATCATACATTAATACAGTAGCTGTTTCTTTAATGGGGCTTTATTATTATAATAGTAGTTTAACTATCGGTATTGTTGTTTTTTTTTATATATTTAATAGTCATTGTTATAATTTGATGCATTATTTCTTTGTGATATATCGCAATAATTTTTTCTTGAGAGATGTCTAATAATTCAATTTTAATGTCTTTATTTAAAGAAATAGAAAAAAATGGTGTGTCAAATAAGGTATTGTTGATGGATAAATTAAAACAGTGCGTTAACTATATAAACTCTTCCCGTTATTTTAACGTATTCGGTAGTTGAAATTTAAGAAAATTAAGTTGATATCTTAACTAAAAATTAAGTATTATGCCAATAAGCAATAACTAACGCAAATTTTTTGTTGAATTAATGATTTAAATTGATATTTTATGACGTCTATTAAATTGGATATATTTTAATAATTATATTATATCGTCACGACCTTTCAAATATTTTACAAACGCTTAAGTTAAAGTTAGAATAATATGATTGCTACGTGAGATTGAATGGGTTAACATAGCAATACACAGTGAATTGTACTACTATACTAAAGTGCTTATTATAGGTATGAGTACGGTCACTCAGTAGTTTTACGTCATTGCGCAAATAAGGTTTTTAGCATTTGAATAGTAGACGACATTGCTACCTACGTGAAATTGCTTTTCTTTGGGTCAAAAACAAAGTGGTACCAAACTTATCAAACCAAATGATATATTGAAACATTTACTGGAGTAAATGTTCACATAATAAAGATCAACGGACTATTTTAATTAAACCGATAACAATATAAACAGGCAGTTATTGTGATGTATAATATTTTCTCTTGACACTGTATTAATGAGTAATATGTTCAAGCTAGAATTATTTTGAACTCTACAATTTGTAATGCGGTATCTGTTATACACTTAGCTATCTATCATATTGTGTGACAACACGAGCAAGAAACCCATGTTACACTGACCGAAAAAACTAAAAAAACTTGACGCATTATGTAAAACCGCCTATACTTAGTCGCGTGTCCTCAGAAAAACTGTTTATTTTGTATAGTCACTTAAAAAGTGATATATAATATACTAGTATTTTTATCTGTAGTCTTCACGGAGAGGTTTTGTATTAACATACATACTTTAAACGTAAGTTTGAATTCGCAGAATGATTTAAAATGTAAAATATTGATCACTAGCTCAATATAGAGAGCCTCTTTTGTTTTTCGTTTGTTATTTTAAGTTCGAATGATATAAATTATATGAATGGGCTATAATCAATAACTCCAAATATGTTCGTATATAAAAAAGTAAAAAATTCATTATTTATATTAATCAGAATCGATTGAATATGGTGGTTAAATTTTCTAAAAAATATGGTAACAAGCACTACTATGAATTAATTTTGGAATTATTCATTCAATATTCAATCAAAAACTAATAATAGTAATCTAGATTCATGTATATGTTAATATATTACAAATAATTGAACAAAAAGGTTTTAGAAATATAAAGTCCTCAAATCCTTCATTAAAATTTAAAAAATCGTTTGTTACGGTTGTCAAATATTGAAAACCAAAACAAAAACTCGTTTTTTTTTGTTAAAAACCAAGGTTTCATAGTTTTTTATGAGTTCATAATTGGATTTAAAGGTAGACGAAGATTGATGAATGTCTGGGGGATGCATGATGCTTGGAAAAAGGGAGGAAAAGGTGGTTTTTATAATTAGAATAAAAGTTAGTAGTATGGGTGAGGAGAAAAATCCTCAGAGGGAACAATCCCCGCATCCATCGTTTCACGCATTTTACCATCACAGGTGAGATGTATATGAGGATAGGTTGTTTTCATTAGAGAATTTGATAAATTTAACGTCTCCCGTAATTTGAATTTCAAACTGATTGTTTTCGTAATTGAAATGTTCATTATAACATAATTTTTGTGCTCCGTGACAAAATTTACCAGACATTTATTGTAAAACACCCGAATTCTACGAGAATACACTCACGTAGAAATATATATAGTGAACAAAAAACATTATTCTATAAAATATCTTTGGATAAAAAACACGATATTTTTTTAATGAGTACACATACAAATAATTCTTATTCAATAGATCGATTGTTGATGCAGACTTATATAAAATTGATATTTAAAATTATTAATATTAAAAATAAATAATATAATTAATTGATGCTATAGATGGAATATGTATATTAGAGTAAGGGTTTCCAAGTATATGTAGTAAGCTATAACCGAATATGGATACTGATAAAAAATACGCTGCAGGAAAAAAATTCGTTATTACACTGAGAAAATCCATATGCATTTTTTTAAATGTTATATTGATAAGAACACATGTTCAACTACTTAACTATTTGTTCTCGTCTACGCATCAATTATACAGGTATAACGGGTCTTAATTAATTAACGTAATGCCCATTGAGAATACCCAAAATATCTCAGGAGAGGTAAAGTATCCCAAGAGAAGCTTCTTAAGATGTTGGTTCGTGTGCGTGGGACTATGGGTGATACCTATTCTAAATAAGCTTTTACTGAAAAGACGTCTTTTTGCTTACTGTAAGAATATTAAGAAGAAAAAAACATTATACATAGAAACTACGTATCAACTGACCAATATAAACGCAGACTTAAGAAGCTATTTTTTTACAGTCAGCATACGGACACACTCCCAGACGATGTGATGCGCATCTTGTAATTCGCCACATGAGGAAATAAAAGAAAAAAAATGATTTAGCTGAGATCTATATTTAAAATAATTTAAATTTTTTTTTTTTATGAAAATGGTAATTTTGTTTAAATAAATATTGGCTATTTTCAAAACGTTATTGATATTCCATATTTATTTCGATATAAAGAATTGTTTATTACAACGATTATTACGATGTTTTGACACAAAGATGGCTTAAACTTTTTAAGCTGAGACTCTTTTTATTTATGTGACCGTAATCTAACTATTCGGGTTACTAATAAATCGGTTGGACCTTTTGGGAATGGAAAAAGGACTCAACGATCATTAGATAAAATGCTCCTTCAGGTATTTAACCGATAAACCATCGTGACATAATAATATAAATAAAAGATCCGCCAGAGGTCACATGAGCCAAATTTTGAATGGAATTCTATCCAACACACATTACAAAAATAAATTGTAATTTTAAGATAATCTAATTTAGTATGTTAATGCTTTTAAAAAATCAAAATTTTATCATATTTTATCCATGATTATGAATTGAATTGAATTATATTAATGTGTGCTTTCAAAAGTGACTTACTCACAATTTTTTTTTTATATACCAAATTTTTTGAGATGTGTTCATATATGTTACACTTCAGTTGACAATAGTATTACAACTGCAATATCTATTGACTACGGCATGAATTCAATAAATAATATAACTTTAAATATCCGTGGAAATATTTGTTAATGTAGAAGATCTATTATTTGAATGTGGTAACGTTGAAATAATAAGAAACTAGTTACATGATTTAGATTGATTGTAATTAAATATCAAATTAAAATTTCAGTCATGTCTATTGTTTGAGTCTATAATTAATTGCATCCATTCTAACTAATCAACCAGTGAACAGGAAGGTTATTTTCTTTCATAGTTAGGCGCGCCTTTCTTGTTGCTAATAAAGGTCGGGACATCCGGTTCTGCGAAAGCTTAGCGATCTAAAAGCTCTGAATAGAAAATATTTTTCAAACATGATTCATACCATACACCTATCTCGCAAATATTAATATTACTCATTATCACATTTGACTTGGGGTAATTTTTGCATGAAGTAAAGGTCATATTCTTCATAATTTTCAGCTTCAAGGAATATGAATAAAGTAATTTTGTCGAATTTTGAGTACGACAATGAATTCCTAAAGCTTATAGCTAATAAAAACATATTTTGAATAATATTCTTGTATAAGGAATTTGTTATTATGAATATGTGTGATTTGTATTGTAGTTTATACCGTGTGAAACAGAGGTCAAGGTCATTTAGTCATTTAAGCGATTTCAGACGTTGTGTTTTCGTCGATTTTATTCGGTTTTCACATGTTATATTTAGTTTTCTACTGTATTTCTCGATTGTTGTTGCACGGCATGCAGTCTTCACACGCAGCGATCATGCCATTAAAATCACTACGTGGTATTACATTAGACGATTTGCTATAAAACAAAGCAGTTGAAATACAAGTTACTTCCTAGAGCATTCGTAAGCAACTGGACGTATTTGAAAAATAAAAAAAACTGTGTTTTATGAATGTGTAATTATTTAGTAATGATGTTTTTTTAAAATGAATTAAAATAAATTTTGTTTAAATTAGTTAAATTTTTTTGCTTGAAAGCGGCTATTTACTTATCTGGATCCAATTGAAAGTGCACTTGAAGCCTTTAGTGTTCACAGCATATTCTAAGAAAATATCAACACTTTTTTTTTATATATTGTACTATTTTGTTTATTCTTTTAATAAATATATATATTCTGTTGTTTGTCTTTAGGTAAAAGTATTTATTTGTGTTGGATAGATGTTCTGCTATATATTGTTGTAGAATTATTGTTTATGAATAGTGTTTTTGATATTTTTATAATAGATTACAATTGCGCACATAAAAAAACACTGTAGAAAAATTGCACCAATTTGTAAACATATTATATTTATTTTCATTCATTAAATTTAATGTTACTTTTATGATTCCAATTGATTCGTTGATGTGTACAAAAATTGGCTTTTTTTCAAAAAACATATGATAAATATATAACAGAAGTAAGCAGCATTATCATGAAACTTAAAATCTATCACTCAATATAGTAAAGCGCATTAATAAATTACTATAAAATCAACTAGTTTTTTAATGCAAAAATAGATCTCCCTAATCGGTTGAGCGAACAGTAAAAAATAAAACCCCATAGAATAATCTATTTAGATACAACTGCGTACATTGATTAGTTCCTCTAGCGGCCGAGAGATTTGCGCAATTTGAAGACAGAAGGATGCGGGCGCATATCCCACACATGCAGACTTTTGAAAAATACAAAGACGCAGGACTATAAAACTATCAAATAAGCTGAGATTACATTATAATACTTTATTTCTGGAATGGTCATTTTCACTCTGCATAAAACCGTATTATGCTTCACGTAGGTATTGGTGATATCACATTTCGTGTGACGTAAAAATTACACCAAGATAATATTTTTAATCAATGTTTTATCTTTTTGTTTTCAGGTAAGCCATCGTTCACCTTAAGTTATTTTCATCGTACTGGGGTAAGATATTTGAACATTTTCGTGTATTTAGTTTCATAACGTGTTATTTATATAATTAGATTTATACTATAATTATCGAATATAAACAACAACATAGAATAAAATTATTTATAGAATAAAATGTTTACTTGAAATTCATATTTATACACACGTGTATTTTATAAGAATAAAATAATGTCAAGCGCAAAATAACGGTCAAAAGCGGGTTCCTGGACCCTTTTCATTAAAAAGCGTAAGCACATTGAACAATATGTTTTAAAAATTGTCGCATATGCTTGTAATTAGGGTCACCATAAAAATTGGAACATTTGATCTTTAACATGGTCTTTGATAAAATTTCTGGCTGTAGAGTTTTGTAAATAAAAGCCCAGGACAACATGTACGTACCTCACTACCTACTATTTATTTGAGACAATCCACATAAAAATGGCTCGGTCTTTAATTATTTGCAAAAAAAAAATATTTACGTAATTTTTTTATACAAATTTTAGAAAATATTAGGTATGTAATTGAATGGTATGGCATATGGTGGCTTACATAGTATCGATATTTGATATTATGAATTTGATAAATATAAATTTTTATGATTATCATTTACGGTGATGACTTATCACTGCGAAATAAATATCTCACTCAATAATAGATCACCAAGTATAATATATATAATATGGAATACGTAAAAAATATTATTCTAAGGCTACATAATTTAAAATGGTTATCTAAATTTTAATTTTATTAGATTCAAAACACATTTCTTCATTATCGATGTCAAATTTTTCAGGCGCACAGCTGGTAACTTTAAACTCCCATGAGAGAAGTTCAATTTTTTTTTGTCCATTATCCTGTAGTATAATATTTCTCAGATGAAAAAAAAACAGACATTTGTTTCCATATAATATATCAATATTTAAGTCATTCGTAAATTATGTGTCGACGTTTCTAATGGCATGAGTCTACGTGATATCATTACCAATTATACAACCTCAATATTTAGGTGTGTTTATTTATTTATTAATGTAAACATTTATTTTTCGCAAGCTATAATATTTTTAGTTTACATAAAATGTCACAGTTTTCATCCGATTTTTCGAAGTTTATATGAATACCAAGAATTCTTTCCCTATGAGAACTCTTACTACACAATGCGAAAACGTAACAACGTAGAATTCTTTTTGATTCAGATTGTATTTATTACAAACAAGAACTTGCATTTACAAGCTAGAATTTTGAACAGTATGTTTATTTTTTTAGCTTTTTGATAAATAGAAAAAGTAAATTATTGTAGGCTACATTTAAAAACATGATTCTATTTATATTCTCTAATAATATTATAATGTACTGATTGTACATTCGATTTTTATCATTCTTATGTTGATATTTAGATGTGTTATGTGTTAGTAAAGTATGTAATATATTGAATAAAATAATGCACTTTTATAGTAGCTGTTGATACATTGCTTGAATCAGTGCAATTTCCGTTAGAAAAGCGCTTGAAGACTTGAATTATATTCTCTCAATCAGAATATTTCAAACATACGCGTATGAATAATTTTTCAACATATTTTACATCTAGAATAAGTTTTTATACGAATAATCTTTTCGCATTATGTTATATTGTTTGCATGACAAGAATATATATAACTGGGGGCAATTTTTCAGCGCTTTTCGTGATGCTGATATTATTAAGATAGCGCTTTGGCTGTCGCCTGAGACGTGCGTTAGTGTTATATGTTATATATCTGTCGTTTTTGTTTTATGAGCCGCGTGCCTCATATACGATGAGCGTAATAACATTCACGATGTTCATAATTCGCTGATTATTCAGCAAGAAATAAAATAAAAGGCTTGCCTTTATACAACCGAGCACGCATAATTTCTCACAGTGGGCCAAACACTGTGTCTTGAACTTTTCAACGCGTAGATGTTGTTTTCGGAATAACATTTCAACAAAAAAAAAAATTGGAATAAAATAAACATCCGACCTTTCTCTGGTCTCTTGCGAGTAACTCAAAAAGTTCTTTTCGGAAGATACGACGATAACTTAAATATTACATTTTTGTGCTATAAACCTTTTTAGTAAATACAAAAGAAAATGTATATTTATAGATATTATATCTTTTATTACATCCGTATATATATATTTATAAAATCCGTATACTTATTATAAAATTAAATACTTGAAGTACTACATTTTGTAACAGCATACATAGTTAAGAGAATGAAAATAATATTTATATATTCCTATGAGATGTTATAATTATATTAAGCGAAATTATAAAGAAAATACTCATGAAAACTTAACCTTTACCACTCGAGACATTTTTACGTAAAAAGTATATTTTCAATAAAAAACATTTAATTGGTGAAAAACGTATTTTTTTTTATTGTCATTTCTGTAAAATAGATTTATAATTAGATTTACGTACGCCACTTCCGCTGGCGACTTTTTTCTCAAATAAATGTTATAAATTACTATTATTCATTCTAACTTGATTGAAATCGCAATGTAAAAAATGCTAAATATATTTTTAAAAATGACTTTTTTGACGTGCCGCCATAGTAGCGGCACTCTAGTGACAAGGGTTAATACATAATATCATCGTATTACTGGCAAAAGACGTCAAAATAAAAAAATGAGTTTTGAGATAATCGAGTCTTAATGTTTGAGTCTCTCTGTTAAATACGATTTTACCACAATTTCTATCAAATAATACATTATACTTTAAGAAATTGTCGTAAAATGTGTATAACAGAGAGACTCAAACATTAAATCTCGATCATCTCAAAACTCACTTTTTTACTTTAACGTCTTTTGCCAGTAAAACGACGATATTACGACAATCTTGTAAGAAGATTTATTAATATTCCAATAATCATTAATAAATATTACATATATTATATATAGTAGTACATCGACGTCTACAGTATGAAAGTTAATTAAAACATTTTATCTTTTATTTTTCAAAATCATAAATATATTGAATGGTTTAAATCTGGCTCCGTGAATATCTCTGTATTATTATTTAAATGCAATTTGATACAGCTATAGATTTCAATGCATAATCCGTGATATTGAATGGTAGTAGTCTAATGAAGATTTTATGCAAAAACTCTTTCCGCATAATGAAAGATTTTAACATTCTACAGAAATAAGTATTTTTTGACAAACAATTATAAAAATACTAAACAAATGTATCAATTTTATTATTGAATACTATAATATCAAATATTTATTGAGATGTTTTTGCGAGTTTCGATAAAATTTATCTATAATATAGATATTTATATGTTTTATAATTCATTTCAAAAAACAACATAATATCAGTTATTAACGAAACCTAAATTTGCAAATAATAATGATATATCTAGACGTGGGATTCCTATATTAAAAGCTTGACGACTTCCAAATTGTAGGTTTGAGAAGGAAGTCTGAGTAACCAGCGGCGCACGACGAAAATAGTATATATTATAATAGTTAACTCGATTATTTCAGAAATTATTTTCATTATTTAATGCTTCTTATTGGTAGAAATAATAGCTACAAAGAAAGATATTAAGATAATATAATATTAATTCAAAATAGTTAATAGTTCAATGAAAAGAATACAGTTTGAGACACGTATATATTCAAATTTAATTTTTGTGTAATTAAAAAAATATGTATTTATTATGCTTTTGAAAAAAATGGTACACGCCTCTGGTGAAGTTAGAGCGGTGTTGAAGGAAGTAGAGATGACGGAAATTGCCCTCATTAACGTTGGTTGCTCACTCCCTTGGGGCTTAAAGGTCTCCGGAGCACTTTTTATTCATGCAAGGTAGTTGGGGAGCCAGTAGACTGGGAAGGCCGTTGACAAAAACCAAATTGAACATTGAGGGATGTGCAAACAAATGATCAGATGGAAAATGGGACAGCATTAAATTTATGAGTATTTTGGCTTAGTCATCTTCATTATTTATTATACAAAGTAATTATAATATAATAATAATAATAATAACATAGCATACAAACAATATACTTATATGTATTAAATTGAATTTAATATTATTATTCTTCTTCAGTTAGATATTATATTATGATAATGCCTTTTATTGTCAAAGCTAATTAAGCTCTAAGCGACTTTTTCCTCTTAGCATCATAATATTAGTTTGAACATTCTACGTTTGTCTTCAATGTTTCACATATAAATGATTTAATTATGAATGATACAGTGAAATCATCATCGCGTTAAGTAAATTATTATACACATATCAAATATTTAACTACAACTACCTATTTAATGCTTGGGTGACTCAGGTAGGAAGTTCAAACACTTGGAAGGCAGTATATATTTTAAAAAATCTTATGGTGAAGAATTGGATATCGAATAAGAAATGCGATTGGTTGATGGCTAATTTTCATAAAAAAATAATTTATTTAGACAACTCTTCATATTATATTATGAATATCCACATGTTTTACACTTGGAGTGGACACTGCTTAAAACTTATTTATTTAAAAGCTTGATAAGTTTAATCACTCAATTGAATATATTGTTGAAATATTCACTGAGTTGATAAAAAAATAAATCGTTGGAAACATTTACCAGCGTAATTTACTGGATCGAGGCTAACAGACTTTACCAGAGAAGGTCTTTGTCACGTAATGTTGATATCCTTAAAATCTTACATATTATGATCGGCTTGCTTTATAATTTTATTACCGATAAACACTTATTAGCTTGTTAAAAAGCCGCGTATTGCGTTTGAGTGAATAAATAGTTTTGTGAAATGGAGGTGATGGATACTATCATTATAAAGATTAATGTTTACTTAGATAACTAATTGGATATTTTACTATTGGATAATCTTATGGGTTGATTTACGATAACTTATCTACAACTAGGCGTCATAAAAATAATATGATAAAATAAGTTTTCCTGACGTATATATTCAAAATGCTTCAAGGCTTAAGCGGAAGTTGTTAAGAAGCCTATCGTCGACCTAACGAAATGTGTCATATAGAATTTTTTGAGCGAAAGTTTCATTTGGCGTTCAGAAATATACGTTTAAATTAATAATTTTCTTCGTAGGAACATTTTCTATATATAAAATTGCGACAATTTTTCTTTCTTCGTCAAGTTTTCCTCGCTTATTGAGAGAATTCAGCACAGCAAAGAAGACTAAACTTACATCAATGTTGAACAAAGGAGTTTTCAAGTGCTTTCGGGCGATATTTTCTTCAAAAGTTTGATGTTAGACGTTGAATGATGGTTAATAACATCATAGACATCTGCGACTAAATAATATAACAAAGTAATATTTTCAATATCATGTTTCAACGGATTCCATCTGACAATGTAATAAATTTCGTAATTTTGATTCAATAAAATTGATAAACCAAATAAACAATTGTTATATTTAATATATTTTTGTGGCCTTTTCACATAAAAAATACATATTACGAACTTGCCTTCCCTTTTACCGCCCGTCACGTATCCAAACCCAATATGTGGACATGTACCGTGGCATAATGAACACGAAATGCTCTTGATAGTGCCAGAAGTGTCCAAGAAGCAGTTTACCAAGGTCTTTACTGGCGTACACTAGAGTTTTTATTCTAACTAACTAAGGCCTATTACTTACAATATTTAGCCTTGTTGCTAATAGAGCTTTAAGTTTGCCATATAATTTTGCATCCCGTTTGAAAGTTTAAAAAATTCCTAAGTAGAAACTAAATTATAATGGCCGACCGGTCTAATAAATGGTCGAACCAACTTGAGAAGTTCTTTCCTTTCAAAAAATATTTTGGGACACTCTCAGAGGATGTGGTTGACATGCCGTAATTTGTCACGTGCTTAAGTTAAATATTATATAAGATCGTGATATAATATTAATATCATATAATTATTTTAATTTATTCATATGCTATTTCAAATTTTGGATTAATTCACCAGTTGCAAAACTATTTTTAATTAACAAGTCATATGTTTTGGCCTGATGTTATTTTTGGTACGTTATTGATAATTTTTGCAAGTAAAAATAAAACGAGTGCCGAGAACTGATGAATAATAGTATCATAAAATATAAAATTAAAAATGTTGTAAAATTTTCCATGATAAGATTCAATATTTAATGTATTGATATGTTTATTAAATTATTTTTTCTGTCGAAAACAGTTTTTTCTAAAATCTACTTTGAATTGCGAGGTATGATTATTAAAATATTTCATTTGAAATAATATATTATCCAGTTCACCTCTAAAACTATATAGTTTACCATAAAGAAAATATTTAGTTGCTTTGTATAGAGTAGCTTACTGAATATGAAGGAATAGGTTTTAGTAGAAATGCATCCTTTTTGATAAAAATAAGTAACGAAAACTTTATTTTATCAATTACATTACGTTATGCATAGTAGAATTTATCACTACTTTCGGTAGACAGTATGGTATACGGTAAATGCAATACTGTTCTACTAAGAAAAAACACAGTGTCTTGCATGTAATTACCTTTGTAGAAACTGTATTTTTATTTAAAAGGCAGGATAAAATAGTAGTAAAAAAAATAAAAATATTATATAAGTCTTAAATTTATTCAATCGGTTTAAATAGAGAAATAGTAGCATGCTTAAAACGGTTTATCTTGCCGGTAGTCTAGAGATTAGTATGCGCGCTTTGCATCAATGGAATGCGGTTTCAATTTCCACATCTGCGGGATTTAAAAAAATGTCCAGAAATGCAAGACTGGATATTTATTTGGTTGAGTAATTTTCTGACAACTAATTTGCCCCGAAAAAATCTATCAAGACAATCACATTTCGGAGATTCATCTGTTTTACTATCGGAGCGGATATTTTTACATTGTGTAGATTGACATGCTCCCGTTTTGGAAAGAATATGGTAAAAAGCTTATAAAAAATGGTCAAGAATAAATTAATATTATAAAAATAATCATTAAATAGTTTGGCAAAATTAAATTATAGTGAAAGGTGAAATCTTAAAAAGCAGCCATATGGCGTTTGGGTAATTAGATAAAGCAATAACTGAAGTTAAAGGTATAATAAATCTAGTAGAACTGACAAGAATAATTCGAGAGTATTATCTTAAATACCCGTGAACCCTTTAGTTTTCAACAAAATTGCGAATTCCTATGAAATTTCGGCGTCCGACGAGAATCTCGATAATGTGTTTTTAATATACCGGCTGTTTCGCTATAAAATTCTCATCAAAGCGGCAATGTTTTATAAAGTAAATCGTAAAAGAATTATAAAATTATATTACTTCTATTATATGAATACATTTGATTCAAATTCATTGAAGATTATTAAATGGTTGTTCAAATGAGCTCCAAATATTCATTAAATCGTATTTATGATAATAATTCAAGCCCAGCTAAAATATATGTATTATTATATATAAATCCACAAAAGCTTAAAGAAATTGTTTAAATGTTTTATTCTATGTATAAACATATAAGATGAAATAGTAAAATATCATCTTATTAAATGGTTACGAAAGAGGAATCGAGGACAATCGGCATTCTTGGTTTTAAACTGAAAATTATTTATAATTAATAAAATACCACGAAACTGTTATTCAAGGTTTATGTTTATTTTATTTAAAACCAAACCCATTCACGATTACCATGCTTATGGTATTGTTTATTCATGGTGGTATTTATCAAGGGGCTTATAAGTCAGAATAGATGAATCATATTTAGGTTACCCAAATTCTTTTTGATGATATTGGGATAATATTCATGGGAATTATCACAATATTTTTTCCTACGAGATGATGTTAATGTATCTTAAAATAAATAATCTTCGTATGAAAAATGTCTAGTTACTCTGGATACCGAGAAGTAGGTGTTCGCGCATTAATGCTAGACGTTTTAGGTTCAAATAGCACACCTGCTAATTATTTGAAATAGATCTAAAACTGCAGGATTGCATTTATGGGTTGAATTGTCGGTTGAAAGCCAATTATAAATAGATGGGAATACAATTTCATTTTGCAGAAATTTATGTACTAAATTTTCACGAGTAAAAATTATTTTCACACTGTATATCAATCAATATGCTCCAATTTAGGAATAAATAATATGTAAATTATTAGAAAAGAGGAATCGGACCATCTATTGGATCTTTAATAAGGCTACATTTCACCATAAATTTTAAATAACGATTAATGCTTGTGGTTTTTACTAGTTTTTTTTTAATAAAATGACTATTTCAAAATAATTTATATCTACATTGTAGTTACTTTTGAAAGTAAATTCTTATAGAATAAAGTGATAGAAAAAAATGCCGCAGCTTATTTTATACGCTTGTAAGTCTATTTTTACACACGGCATGACATATTTTTATGTGTACGAATGCTTCATACCAAATGTGTGGAAATAAAATGGCATTCTTGACATATTGGACGATGAAAAATTCAATAAACCTCAAGTCGTAAGATTGCGGGAGCCCTCTCATGAATTGTTTCCTCATATAAAATCTTTGAAAATATTCACCCACAAATATTCCTCCATAAATGTATTTTTATTTAACTTCAGTATATAGTTAATCCGCATTAATAGATTATAAATAAGAATAAATCTATCATTTTTGCTAAATATTAAAGTCTAACAGATTGATATTACACATATTAGCTAATAAAAAATAACAGTTTATTTAAACATGTACTTTTAATTCAACTAAATGTTTCTATCTGAACTATTTAATCTAAGAATTACAATAATATTGTATCGTGAATGGTTTATTCTGTAAAATATACCAACGACACTCACTTGTGTTTGGATTAAAGAACACACATCACATACTGAGTGATATTTCCACATTCTGTATATACGTATTAGTCTGTAAAACTGTGTTGCGGAAGGTTATAGATAAACCGATGAAATCTGTTTGAATAATAAACTTTCACAAATTATTGTCCACTTGCAGTGATATGTAGATATCATGTACTTAATTAGGAACTAATCAATTATAAAGATACACCGCATATGTTCCAGTATAAGTCCTCTAACGGTCAAATTTGAAACTAAACTCTGAAAAGTTGTTGCTTGTTAATAAATAATAAATAACAAATAAATAATAAAGCTATTTTTGTTATATAGGTAATGATAATAATTGTTAAACTATAGTGCTCAATTTTCTATAACAGCTTATTAGTAGCACATAAAAAGTATTTTGTATGAAGAAAACAAGTGAATTGATCCCTTTCTTATGTTGAATGTATAATAAAAGAAAATTTTAAAACGCCTTGCGCTCGCTATTCAAAAATGCATATTTACATTCTAACGTCAGCGGCAGTCGACTCCAATTTTATCGCTTTGTGTCTGACAAGAGATTTCAATAACAGCATACTATATTTACCAATTCTGCAAGTTTACATAAACAGAACTAGTGATGAATGAATGCTGTAATATTTTATCATTGAATTAATAACAATAGATAAAATGTATATTTTTACAGGAATCTAAATTTGCTTCTTTTCCAATGTCGAAAAAAACGTTTAAATATCTTCAACTAAATATTATTCCGATGTTATATATATTATATTACTTTACTTCTAATTTTGTGTAGTTACCCATATTTATAGATGTAATATCATTAATATTACCCGAAAAAACACCATACATTTTTATTGCTATCCAATATGTTAGGAAACTACACAGTCAATATAAGTGATACAGTTGTAATAAATACAATTATATTTAAATTCTAAATTATTTAAAACTGGTAAACTTCCATGTGTGAGATCACTGTTA
>JAGVSQ010003183.1:0-18509 GCA_022683975.1 Rhyacophila evoluta | reverse complement strand
TGTAATACTTTTAAAAAAATACAAAAATTAAAACAAAATTATCATAAAAGTAGCCATAACCCCAAAACAGCAATAAGCAGCCTTTAATTTTTAAATTTTACAATACGAACAGAGAACTAATAATCTGGAGTCGTGTAAACTCTTTAAATTTAAATGCTTTATATAATAATATGTAAACGTAAGCATCAGATATTTTAACTGTTTAATGCTGTTTTCTCTTTTATTGTATATAGACTTATCTTATAAATAATTATGAAACAAGAAAATGATTAACATCAATCTACTGTATATTTTAAACCTTAGTACTAACCAATATCGGTGTTATGTAGAATTCAGTTTGTTTTTCAATTTCAGTAAATGTCTGAGTCCGTATTTATATATAATTGAATAATGGTGGAATTCGTCATGATTATTTATGTTTTTCAATGTGACCTTAACGTTGAATAGTTCTTCTGTAAATAATGATTATTGAAACCTATCGAACTAATTTTTATGTACGTGTTCCCCCCACGTAGGATGAATTGCCTGAAATTGTGTTGGACGTACCCAAAATAGGCCTGGATGTGCCTATATCCTCTGTGCCGGTGTTTAATACACCCGATAATAAGGTACACACGTCATTCAAGCTGCATTCAATGGTGTGTTATGTTTTATGCAAGAGTATACGTATTTTGGAATATATAAATATAAAATTAAAATATCCAATCCTTATACGTGCAATATATTTTCAGTTAGTATATTTACATTCGAAATTAGCTTTCATGAATGGTTTTTTTTTTCATTGCATTACTTTTGTTGTGGAAAGAGTACCCATAAATATATTTAATTGATAGACAATATTAATAAAAAATAATTATAATACATTATGTAATAATGAAAAAATCTACACAACAATTTTTATTATTGGCTAAATGTATATTTTTAGTATTATAAAAAAAACATTAAAAATTTGAGATTATACATTGAGTAAATATTTAAGTAGTTTTTTGTACTCTCACAAACTCTTGCATTTTCCATACAATTTGATTGTCTTGAAATGATCGTGTCAAAAATATGCAGAAAAAAACGCTTTGAACGGCCTAAAAAGCTTAAAGCACGGAAATTTCTGCATCCCAAAGTTACCCACACTTACAGAGGTTCTCAATCCCCCTGCCTTTCAAAAACAAACTTCACATTATTATCTTTTTTTTAATTTTCTTATGCTAACCAAAGCAAAATCTCCATCTTAAGTGCATAGACCCCCACTCCCAATTATAGTTGAGAGCCTCTGACTTTCTAAATTATTAAAAAAAATATATTATAACAGCCCGTCAATTTGACATAGTTATGAATAAGCACGTTTGTCGTTATAAACGATCACACAATAAATGATTGGCTTCGTACTTATATTTAGTCTTGGAGCAATCAATTTAAAAATCGCTTCAAGACTGTAACCCAAATACCATTGACCGTTGAGACCCCCCTCTTACATAATAAATAATAATTACATAATTTACTCTACACCCCCCGGCATGATTTTTGTTATTTACACTTAATGTAATCCCACATTAATTCAATGTTATACATCCCATATACAGTAATACCAATAATCTAAAAACCCTTAAAATGAACAAGAAAATCTTTTTATGTTTGAATTTGAAAATATTTATTTAAACATGTAATAATTTTTGGAAACTATCTTCATACTTGATTTTTACTTTTTAACAATGATATTTCTTAAGATTTTTGTGATCTCCAAATAGTAAAGTATTTTCTTTCCTCACTTTGTTACATATTAACTATCACTTATAGTTTTGTCTATAACACTGTATATTTTTTTCACTCATTCACAATAGATTTGATATGAATACTAAACCACGACAGATCCACTCCTCTAATTACAAGACTAAAGTATAAACCATAATCCAAGTTAGCGAGACATTAGAAACAATCAGCTTTGATTACATAGTAACATTAAGATGTTAATAAGCGTCTAATTGGCAAGGAATAACAGCAAAAATATATCATATAAACTACAGACAGATTATTAGTAGTAATAAAATTAAACCGAATAAATAATGAGATTGTTTGCATGAGTAATTAAGAAGATATGAACTCCAATTAAATCTTAATCCAAAATTGATTAAACATAAAAAGTAATATATTAATGCTCTGCAATGGAATGAAGTTATATTTACTTAGCTAACGACGTCAACAATTTCGCATGCGTATTAAGAAGGAAAACCGTATTTAACGACTAGTTTTGTATGCCCTTAATATAAAAAAATCTACATTTGAGATACAAAAGTAACCTTACCCCGCAGTGCGTAGAAAATCTAAAAGCACGCCAATAAAATTGATCAAAAATGGAAATGAAGATTAAACACAATTACATAGAAAATAGTTTGGCTTTAGTATTTTATGTATAACCGTTGTGTGAAAAAACAAATTAGCAATATTCATTAAATGGTAATGCGAATTATATAATTAAGAGAGATTTTTAATTATTTCATTTTTTTGTGACTTTACAAATTATTTTAATTAAATGATCGTAGTATAAATCTATTTTTGTACCATAACTAAATTATTAAATATAATTATTAATTCATCGTAATGGTTATGAGTATTTCAGAATTTTATTAATTTAATAAACACCATTAAATACCAAAAAACTTACATACTATTTATTGAATCATTAGTGAAAAGAATTAGTTTTTTTATCAACCACTGTTTTGCTATCGAAATGGTAATATACAGAAATAAGTTTATGTAACTATTATTCGATAAAACATTCAATTACTTTTGAAAGAATTCTGACATAAGCATACAGGTATGTAATTTTATTTTACGCGGCTAAAATATAAAATTATCAGTTACAAAACTGCTGAAACCTTCTAGCTAAAGGTTCATACACATTATTATAATATTGTGAACACAAATATTGCGTCATTTCGCACAGCGATTATACTAACTAAAGTGGCACGAAAAATGGCTGTCGATTGGCTGGCTACCGCAATGAAACTATGGATTTCTCGACATTGAGCTTCAGAGATTAACGGCGATTAACGATGATTCGTAAAAATAATCTCTCTTGACCCCGATGTTTCTTTTTTCTATCTCGGCCCCCACCCATAAGGAGAGTACAGAGATTAGTATCTTCGATCAACCTGACGGAGAAGAGCAAGTGTACAGAAAATTGCCCTCTATCTGGAGGAGAGATAGTGAGGATGTCGTAGAGGTATAATTAATCCCAGACAATTTTTTCGAAGAATATTTACAAATTGAACAATGTTCAGAATACTACTGTTTAAATTTACAAGTTATCCAAATTAAAATCAGTACAAATATATTTATTTAATGGATTAAAAGATATCGAGTACAATTAATTCAACATCCTTTAAAAGTTTGCCAGGAGAATAAAACGTTATAGTGAGGAAGGTGCATTCGCATAATATTATATTTAATCTTATATTGGTCATTTTATTAATGATTAACAAATTTCAATTATATTGTATTATGATCTACTTCTTTATTTCATAATTACTTACCTATCACTTTATTACATTTTCATAAATCAAAAACCATTCTTTGTCTTTTACTGCCTAATTTTTTTTCTAATTTTCTCATTCTTTTTTAAGTATTTTTTTGTCGTACGTAAATTTATATTGTAAATAATATTAACTATATGTGTCGTAAATTATTTATAAGTAAGTGTTGTGATCGGTCAATTCTGTTGTTACAAAGTACGACTATGTGAAAATATGTATGTGTAAGATGATGGATGACAATGAATAATTATTCTACTCTTAAAATTAATTATAAACCGATCGTATTGAAAATATATATTTATAATCGATTTATTATTTACCTTAGTTTTAAAAAATGGTAAGTCAACAAATAATGTTTTTTTACTGTTTCATATTCATAAATTTTGAATATACAGTTACAAATAAATTCATTTTTTTAAATCTCATATAATGCGATCTACTATAAACGAAAGTAAACATCATAATTATATGAAATTATATTATTTCGGCTTCAAAATTAAACCAATAAAGATATTTTAAAATTTGCTAGTTTCTTGTGTATCAAAAAACTGAGACTTAGTTAAGCTAATACATACTATCTAAGGAGTATGATAAAATTGCGTTATAAACTATTCAATTTATTAATTCACTCTAGTATCTTCATATATTTTGTAATAAAATAATTCATGAGGCCTTAACATATCTTTGTAACTTTAGTTTTTTAGTGTCGTGGTAAACACTTATTTATAGCAAATATTTGTTGAATGTTTTATATAAATTCATGAAATTCAAAAAAATATTCTTACCACCACACATTCAAGTTGATTAATTTACTAATAAATCATATTATTTTCTTCCCTTCCTATAACTTCCTTCGACCAAAATAGGAAGCGGATAAACCCAAGGTGCCTGAAATCAAGGCCCCCGCTGCCACTCCATCTATGCCCAAGATCGAGGTAATCCGAGAAAAGACACCAACTCCCGAAGCAAGAAAGTCTTCCCTGGCACCGGCTGGTCCACCGTCCAGAAGAGGCTCTCTCATTCCACCCGAAGCAGGTGGAAGGAGGCCTTCTCTAATCATCAGCGATGAGGTGGGTGGAACTTTTTATACCTCGGATGCAAACCGAAAATTCGGTTAATGACATTGAATGATATAGAATAATCTAGATAATTTAGCTGCATTTTGATATTATCTTACTTGGGATATGTGGTTCTGAACTCCACATACTGCTATTAATATTAAATTATTAATATTTAAAGATTACTTAAAATTGTTCAATATTTTTTATCATATTATTTGACCTTTTTTACCTTATAAAGGAGTTCAATGCAAATATAAACATTTATAAAATATCTGCTTCGCAGCATTATATTTTTAAAAAATATGACACAGCTATTTCAATAGTTTTTCCAGATAGACAAAGTTTATTATGTTTGCGATCCAAAAATATAATATTGTGATAATGAATGATGAAATATCTCTATTAAATCTAGAAAAATCAAAAGATGTGGGTGGTCAATTGCTTATTTTTTTTGATAGTTATATATATATATAACTAATTACTATAAATATTTGAGATAAAATTCATCATTTTGAATTATTTTATTATTCTTACGTTGGATGGTAATATAACACATTTCAATTAAAACAACATTCTTAATCAGTTTGGTTTGTTATATTATGGTATTTTATAGTGAATTGATTTTCATAGAATAGTGTTTGATTGAGTATTATGTACCCAAACATTTGTTTGGTTGGTTTTGGAAGTTCTTGGAATCAAATTATTTAAAATTTTCTGATTTAAATATTTTTCAAAAAAAAATTCCAAATACTTTCATTATCAATTACCTCTGTATTGTACTATGTCCTAGTTATGTAATAGTTTTTAATTTTAGTTATTGAGTTATTCATAGAAATAGAAGTGTGTTATTTTTTTCTAAACATTCATTTTACCGTAGATTAGTAATGAGTGATATTAGAAAACTATACATTGGCCCTATTTAATAATATAGAACCTATATCTGTATATCAATAATTTATTTTATAATTTTGTTTTATAACTCTAAATTACCCTTTATTTTTAAATATTTAAATTTAGAAAACATGATTGACATGTTTTTATATATTTTTAAACGCAAATTTTTTAAATTATTATCAGTAATTGTTTTAAGAATAACGGGTATTTTACTTATAAGTATTATAATGTTGACAAAATGCAGACAATAATTACAAAATCAAAAAGAATACATCATTCATTTCATTATTCATTTGACTTTTCTGACAAAAATTAACAAATTTCCACGCAGGCCATAAGAAAATTAAGACCCGGCGAGATGGTTGAAGACAAAAAGGTAAATGAGCACGGAATGGCCGCCATGCATCAACGGCACCATTGCAAATGTCGGACTTTTCCCGCCGAATATTTAACCTTGAATCTACAACAGTGTTCATTAATATGGCTGCTATGTCAACGCTGCTGTTGTCGAATGTCGACTCTGTTTATATTTTTATGACGTGTTTCTTACAGCGCTGCTAGTGCACCCGAGAATGCGCTCAGAATATCTATTAATTCAATTTATTATATTAATATTCGGAACCTTACAAGCAAGCCGCGGTATACCAGACAATATCATACCAATACCCAAATCTTTTTTTTTTAGATAATTAAATCTAGATACTTATATAATATTTCGGTACAGATATATTTATTTTGTAATATATATAACGTAATATTATTCTGCGGATTCTTATTTTTAAGGTTCCAAATATATCATTTATACATATTGTTATATAAATTAATTTTAAAAAGCACAACAATTTACACAACTGATCGCAAGGTGGATATGAAGATGGTTTGCAACTGTTGTATCGTCGAGTTCAACTAATTATAAGAAACTAGAACAAGGACTATTTGACAATATTTTGCTCAGAAAAATTGAAATATTCCAATTATTTGTATCAATAAAGTATGTAAATTATCTAAAAATATAAACAGTTAACATGAGTTTGCCAATATAAATTCAAATGATATTGAGAATGCAAACCTTTGGTAAAACTGAGTAAGGTACTTACACGTTGAAGTTAAATAATCCTTATTCGGTTACTCGTAACCTATTATTAATCATTGTTCGTATCGCAAGCAAGAGATGTCGCTGCTTATTCACGGAATGGGTGACCTTGGCCGCCATTTTGTCTTGTCACAATGCTAATCTCGATTGTCTGCGTACGCGGAATGGCGGAAACGGTGGAAGGTGGAAGACTAGCGAATGCCGGTTGTCAATGGATTTTTTCGAATTTAACAAAAATAAAAAAGGATGCGGAAAAGGTTTCAACTATATAACATAATATTTTTAAAAAATAGCATTCATCACTCAATTCTAAAATTATTATATTACATGAATGCTAATATTTTACTATATTTAAATGACAACGTTATACTGATTTTCCGATCTTTTTAATATTAATTACTTTACATAAGTTATGGCAATTTATTTCCAAAAATTAAAAACATATGAAATTATGTATGTAGATATTCGAAACATATTTTTACCTTAATATTACATAGAATATAAAATATACCTTTTCCCGCATCTTATTTTAAAAATTAATTGATCTACAACTACTATCTCTAAACCAATAATCAATTTGCATTATGAATTTATGAGATATAAAAATAACAAAACCTTACAGAATGTATGCAATTCATCAAAAAACATCATAAAACACACTCCCATGAACAATAATATACATAAAAACATTTTATCATCAAAATCATAAACAAAACATTGGTGTATTGTCTGTGTACATTATAATTATTATAATTCAACCATCAAACTAAATTAATTTGTGTACTACATACGTATCGTGTGCTGTTTCAAAATGTTCGATGTATTTCTATCAAGATGGCGTCACAGTATTTATATGTATTATGTCCGTCCAATTCTCCCGGCAATGTATATCAAGTGTTGACAGCCGTTTGATGAATGTTTTTTTCTTTTTTTCTCTTCTTCGCTTCTACTACAAAATCAGAGTGGTGGAAAGTTGAGACCAGGAGAAATGTTAGACGACAAAAAGGTGAGACACGCCGGATTAGGGACGCTTTTTTCAATGTGGGCTTTCGCGCCGAATTTGGGAGCAGCGCAGCTACATTCTTTATTTTTCTACATTTATTTCGATAAGAAATGCTTGGCCTTTCTTTATATCACGTAATTTTAGAACTTCCTTTTTGTTCATACTTTATTCATTTTTATGTTTTCAAATCACATACCAGAATAAATACGATCAAGTAACTTAATTTCAAGCTCAAGTCACGCACTGAAATTTAGCCTCTACGCCGTAGAAGAGACGTTTCATTAAAAAATCATATTAAATTTACCACTGAAACGATTTAGCGAAAATTCAGCTTGATTTTAAGCCGATTTGATAATATTTTTTCACAACTCTGTTTTATGTTAATCTTTTTCATACAAATTCAATATATCAAACTGTATATAAGAGATTTATTAATATAATATTTTGTATACAACTATATAAATATATATCCAATTTTATCGTATTATACGTTTGATAAATTGAAAAGTTTAATTGAATGTATATTTCTGTCTTTAAACTTATTGATGAACTATTTCTATGGTGCTTATATATAGAAACAATTATGTATCCAAAAATTTACATACTTCCTAATTCAATAATATATATAATTCTATTCCTACACTTTTTTGATAAAATTTAAGTTATAGAATCATTATTTTACTGAGCTTAAAACTGATTTAATTATCTGTTTTCTCGACCGAGTCGTTTAAGGATATGTAAACTATTTCTGTATGTAAACATAATTATATTTCTTCCTTCCTTTTCTTCTGTACTGTCTGTTTATCTGTGTCTTATACTTTCGTCATCAATGTTCTCACATTCATTCACAGCGCCTTCAGTTTGTTCTATTGAAATTTCTTTACAATTCAACGCATCTATCGCATTCTTCGTCGCTGACAAATGAAGGCCTCGCTTATTTAATTTTGAATTTATGCAACTGACATAACGACCTATTCAACATAAAAATTTAAAAATATATATTGAGTTTTCCTATTTTGAATATTGTGAAAAAAATTGTTTATCAATTACCTTATAAAATACATGACGATTAAAATAGCAATCAAAAACTGAATACTTACGTATGTATGAAAGGTAAAAAATGTCTTAATACAGCTCAATAATTTTTTTGCCACGTCAGCTCTGAAAATTTAGCGCGTGAATATACATAATTTGAAGATATCCTCTCGAGAAATTAAGCATGCATATTGATCTCCATTCTGTGGAAACTTATATTGATAGATTGTTTCACTAGCCATAGTTATCGGCCAATTTTTTAATTGATCGAACATTTCAGTCTTACACCTTAGAGTATTGTGTGGAATTTGAACTCAAAACCTACAATATCAAAGCGCACATGCCTACATCTCGTGCGCCGGGAGTCGTGAGGTTTAAAATAATAATATAATAGAAAAAACAAAAACTGATTCAATTTAATAAAACGTGAGTTTTCTATTATAAGTAGAAAAAAAGTAATTTTACATTCATCTAGATTAAAACACTTAAATGTATTCAAACACAGATTTTTTTATTTTTAGACTTTCTAGATTTTCTGAATATGTTTTCGGAAATTTGTATTTTGAACGGTTTTTTGCTTAATTTCACAGTATTATCTTTACTAAGGTAATTTATTAATACAGGATTGGTGAAAATTTATCAGTGTATTATTATTATTATTATTATTGATCAAACATTAATGTTGAATATGTCGTTATGAAGTTGTAATACGGGAATGGTTTTGCAATAAAAATAAATGCATTATGTGAAAAAAATAAACGAATGAATATGATTGGCACTTTTTTTTTATTTTGAAGCTTATGCATTAAATAAGTGTTATTTACTCAAAATTTGCATTATTTTTAAGTGAGACTCGTTATGTTACATATAATTTTGTACATGTTTCAAATCGTGACTGTCAATAATATTTTTAACACTCAACACGATGTTTTTATGTATTTTTTCTTCAACACAGTTTTCGTCTCTCAAACAATGTGGCAGCACAAATTATGCATTTTGCAACAACCACTAATCAACACTGTTCATAAAAAATATTAATATTACAACTTAAGAATGATGTAATTAAAACACATATGTTCGACTACAACTGCTATACTGTGACTTATTTGTCCGCACGTTTGAATTGTCAAAAAAAATGAATCAGTATATAAATATTATTAATCCTTTGACTGCCAAGATGTTTTTCGAACCCTGGAATTTAATCGAAAATTGATACTAATAATAACTATATCTATTTGATAATATATATATATTTAAAAAAATAGTTTTCGTTATTAAATATTATTTGTAAAAAATAGATAAGCTAAACAGAAGACTTAAAACAATCTCTGATAGCATTTCTCAATTTCGCCACATTGTATAATTTTTAGCACGGAATATTTCTTTCGAATTTATAATTTTATTTGATTGTTGATGAATTAATATATATATATGGACTGATTCATTTTTGTCGTCCAACAGCATTAAGGTCACAATTGAATAATTCAATGTCAATTTTATTTAATGGAATTTGTAATTCTTGAATTGTGATCTATATACAATACAAAATCATTATGACCCCATCTGAATGTCTTTTATACAAATACTTGTTCTAATTTTTGTTTTCTCAGAATGCAGATGTCTGCCGCTGATTTTTATGCACTTAAGCTTATGTTATAATTTATTTTTAAGTGCTGTCGTTTTGTGCAAGTTTATAATAAGTTACGCTAAGAAATAAATTTAACTTTATGTCGATAATATAAGTGTTGAAATAAAAATATTGAAGAATTCATTTCTTTTTAATTGGTACAGCAGTAATATTTTTTTTTTATTACATTAATCTATGGAAAAATATTTTATTTCAAAACTTTTAAATATTATTAAGGCTAAAGACGTTTTATTTTGAAAATTAGATCCAAATATACTAGACTTAGTTTCTGTCACGAGTATAACGTATTTTAAATATTCAACAATGACAAGAAATATGAAATTCACAATGAAATAGTTTGATAATATCTATATTTTTTCTATGAAACGTCAGCCTGTATGTTTTTTTTTTTTACTAAAAAATGCACAAAATGATTTTCATTACAACAAAAATGTTATGTGAATATTATAACAATAATAATGACGTCACAACTAAAATGTTTATATTTATATTTTTTCACAAAGAAACGCGCTCGTCCAGGGGAGTTGGAAAACCAGGTTAGAAAAACCTCAAAAAATATGTTTTCTCGATTCTTTGCTTCGACTTTTTCAGGAAAAACGTTTTACTGTGTAGAGCTATTCTTTCAAATTTTCTTTTATACTTAAGTAGTTAAATTTGTAAGTCTCTCTTTTAGTTCTTCTATTTTCAATGTTTTTTATCGTAGTTAGCAAATACGTATCTCTATAATATTTCTTTTTAGTTGTAGATTTATCTTGAAAATAATTCACGACCACAGTTCTCAATGTTTACAAAGTTGGTACTATAATTGTATACGTTAAAAATGCAAGCCATCAAACAATTATTTACTAAGATTAAAATAACTTTGCTGATTCAAACTTGGACCATCAAAGAAAAATATAATCCATGATGTTGATACATTATTACAATTTAAAAAATACAAAATACACATATGTAACTAATTAATTTGTGTAAATCATGTTGTCCAATTCAATTGTTTTCACTAACTTTGTGGCTCACGAGAAACTGTTCCTAAATTTAATATTTTCAGGATTTATCTGTTTCGCCTATAGACCAATATTAAATCTATAATAAAATGTAAATAATCAAAATTTTCATTAGATTAGATCAATTTAATAATTGTCAATAACAATATCAGCTTCTTTATAAATGTGGAAAACTTCGTAGAATTGTTTATTTATGTTTTTACTTTTAAATTCAAAGCTTATTTTAGAGATTTGCTATACGTTCAGAAAAATCTGCTTATACAATTTATATTTATTCGCAGATCAATGCTTAACATGAAATTCAAAATTATATAAATCATCGGTTATCTTTTTTTATTCATAATCATTTTAATTAAATTTTCAACACATTTTTTTATAATTTATTATGGTAGAATAATAAAAACTATCATTGAAAAAATGCTATCCTTGAGTTTAATTATAATATTTTGATTCAAATTTATAAATTTTTAAATACTTGAATAATATGATAATCCGATGCTTTTGTATGGCTTTGATATTCTTCAAGTCAGGAAAAACTTCAAATGTTTTTTTTTTCAATCTAATGAAATATATATCTTCGCTAGACCTGCTGTGTTATATGGTGATTTTTTAGCTTAGATTTCGGTGTATTTCCTATACGTGGATCCATTCCCTGCAAAAGAGTAGCCTAGTAGTACCCTACTTAGTGCGTAGCTTAGAAACTCTATTATTTTGAATCCAATTCCTATATTTATATAATTTATGTTAGATTTCTTTGTGAATTAAAACATTGTTTCTTTAAAATAACACTAAACACTGATTACCTTATTTTTAATATTTGTTACGAATAATTATTCAATATTTTTTTCGGATAATTCACTCAATATATATGTATTTTAATGATAAATAAAAAGCCAATTTGTATATTAATGACTGTAACAAATATGAAAGGTAATTAGTAATAACTTATAATCTTTTTGATATCATCTAACAAACCATTTTTTATTTATATATTATTAATACAAATACATATTACTAATATATTATGTTTTAAATCAAAGTAGCGGTGAAAAAGTAAGTCTTGCTTAAATAATAACATTAATTTGTTCATATTTTAAACAATTTCAAACTGGGTGTTGTATTTTAATTTTGCTGTTAAATCTTTAAGCACAGTCTCAGTTCGTACAATACTTGTAGTATGTATGTGTTCATTATTGATCATGTTTGTGATGCAATTTTTTGAAGCAAGACCTACTTACAACCAGTATATTTTGAGACTAACAACTCATGCTATTGTTTAAAACAAACAAAATAGATTAACAGAGTCATAAAAAGATCTACTGGAATCATAGAATTTAAAACATTAATTTACATTTGAAAATGTTTGCAGTTGTATTAGGGGTGAATCGTTAAAAATAGGAAAAACATATTATTAACATTAAACGTTTGGTGAGTTTTTATATATAATAAAATGCCGGGGGGTATTTTCGATTTTCGATTTTTTACGAGAAGTTTTTTAGATTTTATGACGGTGGTCCTATTGAATATTTGCTTTTGGATTAGAATAACCAAAAAAAAATTATCTTTGCCGATGGATTCTATTTCTGTAGTAACTACTTCGCTTACTATTACTTGATACCGACAATATCTATCCAGGCAGTCTCGTCAAAGTTACGAGCAGGTGTGTTGACTGGCGTCGTCTCTGTTATATTTTTATATCGTCCATATTTCAGCGGGCGGTAGTGAAATATTGTCTGCACGTATGAAATTTTCTTTGGCACCGTCAATTGCTATGATGGATGTGCAAGCCACACCGAATCTCTCGCGTCGCTATTTCAGGACATGGAAGATTGGCGCTTGCTAAAGCCACCTAGGCGCTGACGATGTTAATTCTGGTTTTCTATGAGGAATACTGTTCTCATTCACTCGGCGATAGATCTAATCCTACACCTGCGTGATGCGACTGCAACCGTTTTCTTACCCGACGATAAGATTGATTTAATTAGAGCCTCGTTCACCCTTTGATGTTTTTCCTTTGAAAATTAGTTAGCCCTCCAAAAATAGCTCCTACATATCTGTGAAATCTTTTATTAGCGTACTTTATAGGTTAATTAAGTGAAATGACGTTTTAGATAATTTCTATTAGAGTTTTTTTAAACTACAGTATAATGTACAAAAGAAGAGTTTTTAATGTTTATAAAATACTTTTAGGTATGCTTGTCTCTTATATATATTATTGATTTGAAATACTCATTAATTCAAACATAATTTTGCAGCAAAACTAATTTTTCTTAAGTTTCCCCTTTCATATATAATAGATAATATAACTAGTATTTACTTTATTTTAATTATATTTATATAAATATATTTGGAGATTAAAGGTCAGTATTTCTAAACGAAAAGGGTGAATGAATTCTTTTAAAGCTAAATCTATTGAGACATATTGTATATTTTGATTATATTATAGAAGCAAAATAGTTTTAATAGAAAATATCTATTAAATTTCACATTCATATGCATAGTTTTATAGTATACCCAGTTTCAAGAAGTTATTTAAGTCAATAATCAAAATCTAAATCTTGTTTATCCGCAGTGCGCATACCGGTATAGTTTCGTATATACCAAAAAATATTTTCAAATAAATATACAACGTCTGATAGATAAGTTTTAAGCATATGAAATACTTTAAATCGTTTCTATACTCATACAATCTATGGACAGATAAAATTAATTTTCTTGCAGCATTCATCACTAAAATTTCTTCTCTTCTATGTTAATTTATACTTCACTTTTCTTGTACTCATTTCATCTGATATGTTTTTTCTCTACTATTTAACAGAATGAAAGATCTTCAAACTGTCTATGCTTTTACTTTCTTTTATATGTTTAATAATATTTTCCAGCAATTTTTATATTGACTACATTTCTGCACTAAAATCATGACTTTTACAATAACAACGTTTAACTTACGTAAATTAATCACTTTATTCAAAAAAAATAGTTTTCTTCTATTATACAATTTAATATCTTAATAGACTGGTGATATAGGTATAATACAAGGTAAAAATAACATCAAAAAACCAATTTTTAGTTGTTGATTACATACTTAAGCGTTGTTACTTTTTTCATAATGCAATAATATTCATCCACAATTACACAATTTTGGAATATATATTTTTAAACCCATGTATTATAATCTTATTGAAAACTATTAAACTATATTTTATGCACCCATAATCGTCAGATTTCTTAGCAGATTTTTAAGGATTACGCTGAGAATGAATCGAAATTGAAATAATACAGAACTATTAAAAATCCCGGGTTTGGTCAATAAATTGATTTCTTTTGTATATAATTTTAAAAACATAATATTTACTTTATATATAATCCATAACATATTTAAAATTCTAAATTATTTAAAATCAATTTCCATCAAGCAAATATTCAGTCGAAAATATTAATTATATTAATCATAACATAATAATTAAGTTCAGTATTATTTTTTTCAATAAAACTGCTAATAATAGTTTTGGTTTGACATACCGCATTACTATTTTGCACAAATAAAACCAACAAAAAACCCAACACTGTTTAATATTTTATATGCATATTTATTAAATGTATTACTATTTATTCTACATTTTTGAATGCTTTTGGATAGTTTTACGCTGTTTTACTGTGCATATTATCCGCTTCTTATGCATGAATTATGCTTGTTAAGATAATATGTTTTTAAATTTTGGTTAAATTACTATTGGTAAGATTTTTGAAATACAAAGTTGTGAATCTATTATAAAATTATACAGCATACATATAAAAATATTAAGTATCTTGATAAATATAACTCGACAGTAAAAAATATCTATACAGCTATTTGTTTATGTTTTAGATATTTCAGTAGGTCTTTAATCATAATTGATTAATAATGATAGTGACGAGATTAGATAGTTATCGGTGAATTATTATTGTATCGTATCATATTGGAAGACTGTAAATTATTTTCTCGCAACTCTACGCAAGACATATTTGAAGTTGTTTCTTTTGCGTGGGCATTGATATGTTAATCCATTCAAAGAAGTGTAGGTAATAAAAATGCCAAATGTCGAATTGTTTGATCCCAACGGTGCTTGAAATTACTGTCTTTAATTAATCAGGTGATACTGCATTATAAATAACAGTTATTTCACTATACTGACAGGTCGAGTTCTCTTCAGTTGATTTGATATTGACGCGATATCTTAAATTTGACCGTTCGCCAAAAAGTAATCTAAAGAAATAATTCGATAAAAAAACTAAACTAATTTCAACATTAAAAAAAAATTAAAACGCTCAGTGGTTTTTTTTAAATATCCACATTATTCTTATACGCGGAAAATATCTTAAAACCTTTTTTTTTAATTAATTATAGAATTATTTTGACTTCCAAATTATTTTCACTTTTACCAAATATATAAAAAAAAAAAATTGACCTCGATCCCTAGAATATTCGTACATTTTTAAAAATTCAAGCCGGTTAAGTAAAATATTGATTGTCTTTTCATTACTAGCGGACTCAAATCGTTTAATAATGATTTTATTTTCTAGACTTTATGTAATGTTTTTAATGAAAAAAAATATGAATAAACGGAATAATCTTTATAAATACTTTAATAATTACACGGACTCTGAAATACTAAATAACTATAAATATTTTTGACTAATAAAAGTATAATAACCCCATTAAACTCTATCAAACTGATTTACATTAGCGAATTATTAATTCCAACTCCAAAAATTGAAATTTATTTTCCGGCTTGAAATAAACGCTGTGTATTTTCACGCAAACTATGCAATAAATAGATGCGATTTTTCTTTTAAGTGATATTTTAGGTTTATTATCAAGTATTATTATAAGTATTTTCTAGCTGTTGATAAAAAAATCGATCACTGAATTCTCTTGGTTATTTTTTGATGCCAGATGAAATATTCATCCCGAATAATCAATCAATGACACAGTGGTTAACGAGTTTATCCATGAATCATCGCGCGGAGCATCGTCAATTATGCATTCATTGATCTGCATTGTAATTTACAATGTCGTTCTGATCGGATTTTTAATCGACAATGACAGCAATCGTTAGGGGAATTGCCAAGGCGGTCGCCCACTTTTCACCTGTCAATTTTGATATCGAAATACCATCTCGTTGATTTGTAAATTGACATCCAAATGTCTTATTTTCTGTGCTTGATTTCTCCCTCTCGAGGATCAGAACAATAGTAGCATAAATATTTCAAATATTTTGTATCAACCATTTTAACGAGGACTGTAATCATTCAGCATACGATTATAATATCAGTAATATAGACTTTCAACTACTATTAATATACCTATTTATTCTAGAAAATCCCAAAGAATCGTTTTCAAATTATTTCAATTTTAGGTTGAAAAAAAAATCTTTTTGTTTTTATAAACTAAAATAATGACCATTTTTTTAAAATTAAATCATATTATATTTAATTATTTTAATTCCAACGCCGGTTTTGTTTAAAAGAAAATTGCCAATTAAACATTAGTCGATGTCTTCATTGCCCACACTCAAACTGATATTTAAATTTAGTATTTGAGGAGAATTTCATGTGTATTCTTTTCATGTTTGTATTGTGTTGGCCGTTAACTACATTCATAATGAATTTTTCAAAGGTTCATTACTTGGACTGCCAAATACAAAATGATATTGAAGAGTTTCAATTTATATGATTAATATTGTATTTATTCTAGTATCTCATGTATATCGTGTTTTTTTTCAAACGTGTTATGGGTCTCACAAATTTACTTCGCTTTAATTTGCAATAAACTAAAAGCTTTGACCCTACGTTACTTCAACGTATTTAATTTAAAAATAATTAAACAGTAAATAATTTAGTAAACGTATTTGACAATTTTTGGCAACATGCTGTGATAAAAAAAATATTTTCGTGATTAACTAATTGGAATAAAGTTTTTTAAAATCAACAAGGACTATTTTTCATAACGTCCGTCTCTATCAGTAATCTACTTTTGTGACGCACTTTTAATCTCGCTAATTAATTGAAATAGTTCACTGATTTGTGTTCGCGCTCAAAAATAGCCGCCATTGCAACTGGCATTACGCGGGCAAATTTAAAAATGGAACGCCCGTCCAATTTAGAATGAAATCTAAATCAATACATAGGTGGCACATCAACTTACATATATTTTTTTTATTACATCAACGACCACAAAAAATATAAAAATTCTAGTACTAAAAATACATATTATAATGTAGTCATTAATTATTCAATTCAGTTATTATGTTTATTAGTTAATGTTCAGTTAGAATTCAATATAAAATACTAAGAAAATTAACGTCATTTTCGCAAATATACGTTTTACTATTTAATAAACTAAATTCTCAATTGAGTAATAATTATCAAAGACAGCATCGGTATATTTTATATGAAATGTGTATGCCGCCATGTTTTATGATTAATGTATTACATATAGTTTGGTAATTAAAACGTGATATTATATACAAGAAAAAATAGGCTTAGAATAAAGCTGATTGATAAGTTAGTAGTATGATTAATTTCTCGTGCTCAGCGTATTGGCCAACGAAGCTTAGTGAACATTTGTGTAAGTCTTTATTTAAAATATTAGTCTCTCGGGCATCACTGCGCGAGGTATGGTTGAAACTAATCGAAAATAACGTGCCCAACTATGCGATATAATTAAAAATAATATAAATACTCTGTGGCATTTCTCGGTCATCCTGTTGCATAAAAAGAATACCACCTGAGCTGGCCGCGTATTAAGAATATTATTTTCTATATTGTGCAATGTCGAGCGACGGTTTTTGTTTGAATTTTTTTTATTCATTCTGAGACGAATCGAATAGTCGGGCGGGAAAATTTGACGTCTGTCAGAGGATACGGACATTTTGGTTTTTCCTCTAATTGTTCGATTTTTGAAAAAAGCGACTAGTTTAGTTTAGAGTTAAAGGTAAAATTTTGGTTTTAAATCGGGAGTCAGTTATTATGTATAGATACTGTAAATTATATAATATTTAATATACAAATTAATACAAAAGTGAAAAAAAATATTTGTAAAAATGAGCATGTTGAATTGCTATAATCGTTACACATCAAGTCTACCCGTCACGTAATATTAAAAAGGTGTGATTAATCAAATTTTAAAATATATATTTATTGTGTTAAAATTATAAAGAAGGTGAATTAAATGATTTGATTTTCAAATTATGTCAAGATAA
>JAGVSQ010003182.1:0-16274 GCA_022683975.1 Rhyacophila evoluta | reverse complement strand
ATTCATATACACAATTAAAAAGAAAACATAATTTACGATGTTCAATCCATATACGCTATTACGATCAATACCAGTAACGCCCAAAATTCAACTATTTCAGTAAACAAAATCGGCCCTAATTATTATTAAAAGTATATTTGTGTTATATGTTCTATTTTATATTATTCGTCTTCCGACCAAAAATTAGGCAGGTAACGGAGGAAAGATCAATAAAATAATATTTATTGTATTTCATACAGACTCTGGCCGGAACTTGAACCACAATAAACAAAACATACATCAATTACGTCAATAATAATTTACTGAAGCAATTATAATACAACTACTCTGGCTTATACAATATTTCGATTCACATCTACGTTTCTGAAACATTTGTTTTTCATTTAGCTTTTATCTCTCCAGTAGCGTAGAGGTTAGCGTGCGCGCATTGTATCCAAAAATGCACCCAGTCCTGGGTTGAGCAATTATCTTAAAAATAATTTCCGTGAATAAAATAATCTGTCAAGGCATGTTTTCATATTATGTAGACATCTTAACTTCCTACTAGCGGAGTAAATATCACAGTGTATATATCCATATGTTCTACTTTTGAAGCAAACATAGTATAAAAATTTCAATAGTGTTATTTTTGTGTCCAAAATTTGAAATTCTATGAAATTGTATAAAAATTTCAAGTCTACATACTAATTAATATCTGTACCAAGTTAGTGAGTAACTCCATAACCAAATATCCATGAAAACGTTTTCAAACCTTGATGTTTTTTTTATTTTTATTTTTATTTTTTTAATATGTGAAATATAACCAAGTAATGATATGGTTTAATTTTCTCAAAGAATATACTTTTTGATAACGTCATAATTTTAGTACTTTTTGACATATTTGTTTATTCTAAGCTTCCCAGCTCAAAATACCTATCTTACTTAATACTTATAATTTAATATGGACAGAAACAAGACATACTTACGTATTTTGAAATATTACATATGTATTTAACATTCATGCTGATTTTTGTCAAATTATTATTTTATGCTGAGTTTATTATTCTCACTTAATAAACTTATGTAGTTACACACTTCAAACTTACATATATAAGTGAGTAAATTTAATATTTATGTATAAGTTATAATGTGGTTTCTTTCGCGCATTATGCTTTTTTGTTTATTCCCCTTATCGTTTGCCCAAAGTTTAATTAATGAAGTTCGGCTGAATATTCGCTGGCAAACACAAAATTAAATTACGAGCGTTATTTACAAAAAACATTTCAACTTTCAACCAAAATATCTCGAAATCAACAACACTTGTGGAATATAATATACACTTTTCATGCGTATAATGGATTTAGTTTTAATTGTAATTAAGTTGGAATATACCAATTATAATAACCTTATCTTATTCCAAAACTTGTTATATACTTTGTATGAAAATTTACAACAAATAAACAAAGGTAATAAAATTACAAACACACTTGAATAAATACAAATAAATTTTCCAGATTGAAATGCAACGATTTCATTTTTGAATGCAACGCGCTATATATGTCTTTACTAGAATTCATTTGTGTTTTTTGTCACTTAAATCGCTTTAAGTATTATATTTTCTTCCAACTTAAAAAAATTTCTTGTATTTTCATTGTACATTATTAAGTTAGATAACAACCTGATAACAATAAAATACATTTATGTTTGACAAAACTATATTATGACACAGTTAATGTATGCTAATTTTTTGTATAAATATGATACATTGGACCCTATTACTTATGAGTAACCAATACGCAAGATTTATATTTGTAACACACAAATGAAAAAGTAAATAATACTGAAAATCTTTTCTCGAAAATTCACATCTTTTAAAAAAAATTAAAATCTATCTTATCTTATTCTCACCTCAACGAGCTTGTAAATCATTTCATACCACATGAGACTTCGAGTCTCATAATTTTAAGCACAATTTGAAAATAGAGAACTCCTGATCCAATATTTTAAGCGATTAATCTACAATTAAGCTGCGTAAAAAATCTGATAGTGTGGATCTGATTTAGAAAAATATTGTGTGTGTAATGGATTTTTTTTTCTAAGATAGAAAAATACGTTATTTTGTTTATGTCTACAAGACTGGGTCTCATTTTTTTGTTAGTATTATTGAATTCACTGTAATAAAAAAAAAGAAGAATTTTTTAGCGAATTTTTAGATTTAGCGAATTTTTAGATATGGAAAAACATTTTTAAATCAATGAATTTTTTGCAATCAGCATTCTATACGTTAGAATTTTTCAATTACGTCAGTTTATTCTTGCAAATTTTTCTGATATTTAATAGCATAAAAAGATGTCAAAAGAAGAAATCTGGATTGTATGTAACATTGCATTACATATATCAAATAAATTTATATTTGGACGCTATCATTTCAGAATCAAAATTTATGGACTGTTTGAAAACCGAACCCCTATGTTATAACTTAGAATTATTACAAAATGGGTTGGAAGCCTAGCAGAAAATTTGACTGAAGACACGAGTATATTGCTTTTGTAACTTCTCGTAAAGGAAACGAGTAACAAGTTACCTTTTCATTTCGTTGCTCGAAAACAATACGTAAGAACCGCCTTTTGTAAACGAATGCACATGCTCCGTGTTGACGATAAGCTGTATCAAAATAAATTTATTTATTAAATGTAAATTTGTTGCTTGAAAACAATTTTGTGGTTGTTAGCTGACCACAAAAATCAATGTGCTTATACGGTAGCGTGCCTCGTAAAAGTTTGCTACCGTTACAAAACGATGAAATTTCCCAGCGTATTAAAATCAATTCGCTTTTACTAATGAGCCAGATAACTTGTTTTAAAAACTTATCTAATTTAACAAAAGTAAAGAAAATAAAAATCTACCAAGAAAATCATTCGTCCTCTGCAATTATTTTAATCAAACAAAGTTTATTTTTAGAAACGTAATATTTGACATGAATTTAAGACAAAGAAATTGCCCACTACTGCTGAGTGGATAAACACGCACATTTAGTTGTGCACCTTGAAGGTTGCTGGTTTCAATCCTTTAATTATATAAATAAATCGTTCGGACGAGATATGGACTACGTACGAAATCAAGTTTCTGTCGGAAAGTATAATAATAGTAGTTAGTAGAAAATAATAATGAGACTAAGCTCAACTGTTTGAAAAATAATAGAATGGTGATCACGTTGCGCTCGCCGTATCATTTTAAATGATTTCCACAGTAAAATCAAAGTTTTTTGTTGATCCCTTTAAAAAGGATGATGGTATTTAAAATAGTGTGAAAACATATGGAAGTTTACCAGTTTTAAATAATTAAGAATTTAAAATCAATCTCCATCAAGCACCATCAGTCAAAAATATTATTTAAATAGATTTTTCTTAATTGTTTTCCTTTGAAAAGCCCTAAGCAAAACATTTTGAAAGTTAATTACATGACATTACTAAACAAATATATGTATATGTGTAGAATACATACGAGAAACTTACTTAACTTTAATCATTATAATGAATAAAAGCCTGATAGCAGGCATACATTCTATGGACGGCCGGTCGGCTTAAAGAATATGTAGGTCTGGTTCAGACTTTCTTGAGGCATCCCCAATATGTGGCCAAGCCAGGTTCAGCGTCGCAGCTTCACTTTGTCAGTCAGTGATAAGTGGCTGCATGGTCCGTTCTCTTATCTTCTCATTTCGAACAATGTCATTCCACCGTATGCCTAGAATCAATCGCAAGCACCTGTTCTCAAAGCTCAGAATACGGTTGCTTTGGGCCTTTGTTGGGTGCCACGTTTCACAACCGTAAATCAGCACTGACAGAATGCATACATTGCATAAGTTGAGTTTGGTTTTTACTTTGTACAGCTCGGAGTCCCAGACATTTTGCATAGAGTTCAAAGTTGCTCTAACAATTCCTATTCAAATAACAAGCTTATTTTGCGAGGTGCTGTCTCCCGTAATGTGTATGTACTCTTAGGGATCTGAAACTGTCGATACTCTCGATGCTCTGTCCATCGTTAGTCAGGGGTTAATCAGAATCCGGGCAGGCATGATTACACATAACGTTCATCTTTTCAGGTAGCTTGTCATAAATAAAAACACTAGCTTGATATTCGTGCCACATACAGAATATGTCTGCAAAAAAGTAATATACTTGTAAAACCATTAATGTTAATATATTTTTGTAGTAATTGTAAATGGAACAAGTAGGTAAATGTCAATCAATAGCGATAATAGTATCAGTTAGATTTCTTGTTTATAAATATGTTTCATATAAATATTGGTTGTAAAAGATAGCTTTAGATGATGAAAAATCTCTGGTTTCTAGTGAAAAATATTTGCGCGTGTATAAATAACAAAAATAATTTTTAATGCTTCACCAAACCCACAAATCTAATTTAAACACTAATTTCTAATAAGAAATAACTGACTAAAGGATCTCGCAGCAATCAGTTGAATCTTTATGTATTTATTAACAAACAAACTCAATAAATCTAAGAAAGCGTATAAATTTCCCATAAATTTTAATATATGCGTGCATAATTTATTAAATTGTTGATGTTTTCTACATCTATATTTCAATTAATTATTATTCATTTCAGCCATACATAAAAATACATTAAATAATTATTATACGTGAAATAAAATTATAGAAGCGATGCATAATGATAACTAATACGACTACAACTAGCACAATTTTGACAGATATCGTTGAATTTGCACAATCAATAATTTACGTTCAACAAATAATTTTGATCGAATAGAGAATATCAAATATTGAACGAAAATATCACGACTATAATAATACATATGAAATTGATCTCGAAAAACAATATGATACTACATCCAACCCAAAATCCAATAAAACCTTTCTCCTTTATGCACTTTCGGTTTCGAATATTTTTTCATTTCGTTTTATTTATACTTTCTTTTTTCGCAATATGCATTTCGAACAACTCTTTGTGATTAAAAAAGCTTCCATCGAGCGGCTAGTACATGGAATGTCATTAACCAATAAAGTTAGCGGAAGCTTGTAGTAGCAGAACCTTCCTCAATTAACGAGGCCGCCGACAGAAAGCTCTGAGGGGCACTTAACATACAGCGACCCGCGTTTATATTGCTCCGTAATTGTGATTAAAAAATACTGACATTCATAAAAAAGATATCTCCGAACATAACATTTGTATGATTTAATGCGGACATGATGATTTTTGTGATAAGCTCCGTAATTACTAAATCCATATGGATTTGCAACATAACATGTCAACATTGTAATTGAACATATTATTATACCGCAAGTATGAATGCTATTTACATTAAGTACTGTATAAATTATCGGTAAACTCTTTACTTCCTCTTCCTTCTTTTAAGAGTATCTTTATCGAGCGAGCTCGTCTTGTCTGTGCTTTTTCGTTTAACAGAAAGATTATATTTATCCTCCGCCATTATGCTTAGTTATACAATACGTTAACGTCAAAGTATTCACTTTCTACTGATAATTATTTAGACGTATAATTTTGTTTTCTTAAATAAATAATGATTAAAATAATATCCTCATTTATTGCCACCAAAGAATCGTCAATTTTGGTAATTTGGTTATTCGTTTTAACAATTTCCGTTACCTTTATTCTTAAATATTACACTTTATATAATGATGATTATCTTTTATATTTTATAGACATAGTTCTTAATATCGACTTTCAAATTTTAAAAGAATTACTCCATGAGATCTGTGACTCGAAAACTTGTAATAAAATTTCCGTTCATTCTATCTCTTTCTATTCATTCCTTTTTTTATATGTAAAAAGAAGGTCTTGTAATCAAGGAAACATTTCACGAATCTTTTTTACAGGCTTTTAAATATTGGATAAGTACACTCTCAAAAATAGCAGACAGACTTAATAAGATAAAACTGAGAACCGATAAGACGTTAATTTTGATGCTTACTAAAAATTAGATAAAAAAACAGGCCACGTCATTGACAAGACTTTCCAGATATTTAACGGCATGTGATTTATTATAGTTGAGTTACTATGGTAAAAAATCTATTTTAAAATTAGAAATACAGCCTACATCGCAGCTGAAAGATCGTTAATAATAGTATTAAGTTACCATATTTATAAGGTTTTTATTATAATTCTAGAACTGAAATTTTCTTTTATAATGAAGTAATGCAAGATTTAACGAGTTAATAATAATAACCCCGCAAGTTCGTCGACGGGTGACGCCCATAAACACTTTAGCGCTCAAAATTTTCACCTGAAACGTGTAGTTAATCCAATGCTGCACTTTGCAAACGATTACTCTTTTGCCTTTTAACTCTTAGGGGTGAACGTGTGTATGATTTTAAAATTCAGTAAATAAAAGTCAAAGGTTTTAATATACGACCCACGCGAACAGCTTTTGAGAATTAAAAAAGTTTTTGTCATATCGCACTTTTTGCAGCAACATATTTCATTTTTTTAAATAATATCTAGCAGGAATCAGTCATATTAGAATGCATTTCCAAGTAGAACACTCGAGGTAACAAATTAATACTATTAATTATATCATTCAAGCACTGTAGGTTTACACTGTTAGTTTATAAGACGCGAAAGGATGTCGTGAATTAAAACCATTAGACTAAGAGTGATCGTATTAATTATTTTCAGTTCAAATGTACTAATAATTTCAGCTCACAGCAGGGCTTACTATTGCGTTAATATTTGCTAAAATTTAATGATATACTGTATAAATAGATAAATAAGAAAAATAATTTAAAATATGTAAAACATATTTTATTCAACAGCATCGAATAACTTATTTATAGCCGTATTTATTTTAGAAAATGAGTGAATATGACAGATCAAATGCATAAATATGTATTTATCTTTGTATAATGTACCTAATGTTATTAATATATAATTTCATATATTACTCAACATAGACATTTGTAAAAGACAATTGAAATACGAAATAGTTTAATAATTGGAAATATAAGCGTATGATGAAATAATTTATAAACCTTTTCAGTTTGTTTTGTGCTTAGTCAAATAGTTGTAATCTATTACTGATAAACAAATATATTCATAAATACGTGCCAATTATCTGTGCTGTGTAGTCACTATCTGAATGTTGTCACGTGATATTTTAACGGATATAAATTAATATTGTAATAAATAATATTTTGAAATACCTGTCTGTAACTACTTGTGGGCGGGTTTATTATCGCTTTTAGAGCACCTTATCAGTCGTTTTCCGGAATATAATTTCATACAGGCAAACAATGGAGGATTAACGGTATATTATTATCCGATTGTTTGATTTCCATTTATCTTTTAAAACATTCTACCGCCTCGCCGGTACAGTCGTTTGGAGCACTTAACCCTTAGCTTTTGCCAATTCAAAGTTGGACATCAGATACCGGTCGGCATTTTATATTATCTTTCAAATATTGCAGGCATTGGACCTATCTAAATAATCCGTACCCTTTGCTTAAGGCGCTTGCTTGCCTTTATCAAGATTTACTTGTGTAGGGTACACCACGCCGAATATTCCAATTTCTACGTTGATTTATAATATAAGTTACTCTTCTTTATATTTGGATTATATTTTAGTATATGAAACAAATTATTAAATGTATCATTTGGAAATATAGCAGAGCTTACACGTTTGCGGGAAAAATCCAGAAAGACAAAAAAGTCTTATGTTCTCATTCGAAAGCAAATAAATTGTAGAAATCCATGTTTAAGTAATCTTTTTCCTTATTTATTTAATAGTAAGACAGCACATAAATTACATACAGTACTATAATAATAGAACTCATGTTGTATTTTTACTAGGTTTCATTTAGGGCGTAAGTCTTGTATCAAAACAATCCTTTAACATCATATTAGGGTTTATTTTCGAGGTAGGTCGTATTTTCGGAGAAAGACGATGGTAGTATACTTTTTAGCATTATAAGGGATAATGGGCAGAACGCATCTGAAGTTAATATTTGCAGTTAATGCGGATTCTTTTTTCCACATAGTCAAGTTGTTTGAATAGATTCTTAAGGGTGGAGGTGAATACTTTATATGAGATCTTGCCAAACACTTCGCTTATAGTAAATTTACGAGATGACTTCTGAAGATTGACCTACAATGCTATACCATTGTATAATTTACTTTATTCATCTAAAAATATGGATAATACCTAATTATATTAGTTTAAGTCATTTAAGAAGTATTTTATACTATTAAATAGTTCGTTTGATTATCAAAATAACAGTAATGTAGTGATACTTTGGCTAAATTTGGCTGTATCTTGATTATCATAATTATCTCGTGAGTATTTTATAAGTCTTCTATCCAGAACTGATAAAATACTCTTGACGCCTAGTACTGTATATTTATGATATCAATTTATATATGGGTAATGATAATCGAGACATTTTCTTTATAGAAATTCTCGTTACGCAGGTAAGAACAGCTGTGCGACCAATTCGTTCACAGTCTTTCCGGCTCGTTTGAGAATATTGATTATCCACCCGTCGTCTCCCGGGATTTCATTAATGTAAAGTTCTTAACCAATATTTGTAAGTTAATATAAAATAAGACCAAAGAATTAAGTGAAACGTGATTCTATCGTGAAATGTAACATGCTGATTGCACAAAAAAATCTTCAAATCAGTAAGGAAACGAAAGAGCGCACGTTGATAAATCACACACAGTAATTGAAGTTACGAGATATTAGGCTTAACAATATGTCTATTCAGAAACGCTGTAGTCAAAACATCTACTTGAATACTATACTGAAATACCATATTCGAAATACAAAAAAAAACTCTTTTTTTGATTCATTATAAGTGATAATAATGAAGATGGACTTGAATTTTATATTTTCACTTTAACACTTTAAATTGTTTGTCATTTTTGCTATAAAACTACACCGGAAAATTTTTTTCGCTCTCGATAACAAGAATAAATGCTTAATTTTGAAAAGGTACACAATCGCACGACGCATACTTGTAAAAAATCGACTTTAATAATGTTAAAAAATTGAAAAAAAGTGGTGAATAATTTAAAATATCGGTTCATTATAAAAATTATATTTTCACATTGTTTACCCCACAGGATTTTTTTGTCTGCGCGTTTCCTTGTATAATATTGAGAATTAGCTATTTATAAAAAAATCTATTCGACCCCAATGTTTTAATAAATATACTTTTTATGATTCGAAAAAGGTAGCAACAAATTTTCGACAAACAAAAATCTTCAAAAAAAAAATCATTTTCCTTTGATTGACGAAATCCTTATAAAGCTTTGAGAAACGAATTCATTTTATGGAATAAGCCGATATTCGCCCACAATAATAACACATACCTAGATACTGATGTAATATATATGTGACCTACGTAGGTCTTATTGAAAAAATATATTATAAGAGCAATATTGGCTAGAAAATTCTGAAAAGTTTCATAAAAACAAGTAGGTCTACTTTTTATTAATCCTTACATACTCCATGTAAACATTTCAATAATATTTTTGATACTTAATATTAATAAAAAATACTTCGACGAAGAACTTAAATATTTCCTTCGAAGCACTATTTGGTATTTTAAATATTTAAAAAAATATATATATTTCAATAATCTTCAGAAATCGTTCATTTTAAACAATATTCTTACGAAAATGTTTGTTTATTTTGTCTTTCAAAGATTTATTTATAATAAGATTCATTCGTCATCAAAAAATTAACTTTAATTTGTTTTTAGATGTTTTTATAATTTTATCCGCGAATTCAATTAAATATATAATACGATCATACTATTTGTAGAATATTACGAAAACTTGAAATTTTATAAAAAAAAATAGTTTTTCAACATATGATAAATACTAAAGATATCGACTGTGAATAGAAAAAAGGACGTAATTCTCAATTTTTTTCAAATAGCTTTTTTCGACAATCACAACGTATGCAACTTAATACATCTTCTATCAAAAGAATGTAAGCTACAAGTGGTGAATTGGTATCCATATTTAGCTTTTAAGTTTGAAAATGTATGTATGATCCGTCAAATTTGCGACCAGGAAAAAGTATTTTCACCATATCAATTATATTGGTTTTTCTGAAATAACTTCGTTCAAACTTCAAATTGGATTTTAAAAATACTTGTTTTTGTCTTCGCGCCCTTTAAACCTATGTCTATTTAATATTTTGACTTTGATACAAATCATTTAAAAGACGTGTTTGTGTTTCCTGTAATATTTCACATATGTGGATTACATCTTTTTTCCTTTTTACATTCATTTTAACTGGTGTTACAAACTGTGTACGGTATCCAGAGATAGAAGCTAGTTATTTAAGCACCATTACCTGTCACTGTTGTGGATCTATTATTCTGGGACTCAAAAAGACACTTTGAAATATATCTCTTGCTTATTTATGAATCGATACCGTTTTATTATTGTATGTGTTTCTTCACAAAATTAACACTTCTCTAATAATGCAAAAGAAATAGGAGCTTTCCATCTTTTTTTATTTTAGGTAATATCACAATATTCACAATAGATTCATTACATTGATAGATCATTGAATTAATTTAAAAAAAACCATGTCTACGACTGTTTTAATAATTATAAAAACCAATAAAAACAATTGTGAAATTTACTTACCAATCATAAAACATTATTTCTTACGTCTAGTTCTAGTATTTGCAACACACAAAAAAATGTTTTACCGACAAAAAAATATAAGATTTATATTACACATTTAAAGATATTAAATATCAATAAAATATAGTCTATAATCTCTTGTCTTCTTAGAATACGATATCAAAATAAATGGATAATGGTTTTTCAGCTATTGTGGAAAAAATCACGTATAAAATTAAATGTTGAAAACATTCTGAAAGCTTAAAAAATCCAATCTTACCATTTACTTTATACATTATTTATCGACAAATATATATTTTATAATAATAATACCGCTTATCTTTTTTATAAAATTACACCATAGCTTGAGTATGCGTTCGCTAACTATATCATATTCCTATATTAAAATGAATTGCAAAGAAAATTACAAAATTGATGACCGACTTTTGACTTCAAAGGATTTCAGATTTTCTCTTTCCAAACATTTTTAAGCATGCGCTAATTACAAAAAATGCAGTTCTATAGTAATGTACACACACACATCTTTTATTCGCGCATATTTTGAAAACGCTGTAATATAAAACTAGCTTAGTAAATTACATGGAAAATACTCAAATATCTTTCTACTTAAGATCACATTCAGTAAATATTTTCACCATATCCGCTACGATAGTAAATAATGTGAATAAACAACGTATTAAAATATTCATCTTAGAATAAAATTACATGAATTTCTATTTAAAGACATATTCCGGCTGATTTTTTTCGACGGCCAATTGCCCAACCCATTGACGATAAAGTTTTTTTTAATTCAGCCGATGAGAGCATCAAACCAGATGCTAGTATTTTGGCTACTGGGTATGCCATTGATCTTATAAATATTTTTTTCTGAAATTTTATTTTGCCCTGATATAATTATTTATTATCATTATTTTTATTATACTATAAAATTTCTACAGATTTGAGTAATTGAATAGTAGAGGAGATTTATTATAACAAAGCCATAAATAGAATTATCTTGTACATTTAATTATATTATATTATTCAGTATGTGTTTTTTCTGCTTATTATTACTTTAGGTTAAGTTTTAATGATTCCCTGAATCCTTTTCCACTAAGCCGAAAATATCGATAGAAACTTAATACGTAAGCTACTGAAAAGAGCGACCACCGACGCAGTGTGACGTCTGATCTCGGAAAATATACAGTAAGGGTGAACACGACTAATCGCACAAATCCTATTAGCTACCCTGAAAGGGAGATGACATCACCGATAAAGATGTTCAAGTCGACGTTTTCTTAAGAAAATTGTCTTCACCAACACGCTGTTAATTGGTTTTTAAAACCATCAAAGGGATATCGCAAAGATTAATGTTTTACGGCGTGTATTTACATCAATCATTTTGTATAGTCGTACATTGTCTTTCACATATTTTCTTTTCAAGTTATATATAACAATGCTTGTTACTATTTAACAATAAACAATTAAATCTACTATAAGATAATACTTTACAAATTTACAATAAGCGAGAAAATTTCTCCACTTAATCGATTATTATTAGACTAAAAGTTTCAAATCATGCAATATAATAAAAATACCAGTAATATTATATATAATAGATATCTAGTTTTTAATTCATTATTTTTCATTTATTTCACACAACCATTATTATAATGAAATAAAAAATAATTTTAATTCACCAGTGAAGTCTAAGACCGAATTTCAATTATTAGGTTGGGAAATTAACGGGTAACCATATTTTTTGAATTTTTTTTTGTTGAAATAGGTCTTACAATGATCCGTATATATCATTTCTAGAATGGACACGTTGCTACTATCGCGATCCACACGTAAGTGTGGACATGAAAAAAACAATAACGAAGTCGAACACATATTTTTTACCATACCACAAAATATTGCATTGTAACGGCCCTGTTAAAAGTAAAATGTATCTTATTCTCTTTCGTTATTATACTAGAATGAGACACAATTAAGCAGAAAATGTTTTTGATAACTTTTCACTTAAAATTTTTTTACTAGAAATCATGAAAAAAAAATATTTAAAAATACAATGATATTTTAGCTACCACATCATTTTCAAACTGTAATTAATAAAATAAATTAGCAACTTGCTAGGACTCGGTATCCAGGCCAACCTTTAATAGATATCAAATCAATACAATGTTTTTAAAATAGCACTATTTTTTAAAGCTCTAATGATTAACATTAACAAACTGTTGTATTTACTTTTTACAGAAATTTCCGAAGTAAATTAAATTATTTGTTTAGTCTAGTTAGGCAGACGGATTTAAAAGTTAATGAGAATATTCTTTTATACATGGAATATAGCAAAATTTCTTCAATGAAATAGAGCTGTTACTAACTGTTAATTTATTAATAATTCATAGTAATAATATGGTATCCTTTACGTATATTTTGCTTAATTTATCAACACTTATAATAGAAAATTATAGTGCGTAACACTTTATTTTCTCAGCTTGTAAAATTTTAACAAACAAAATGTAAGTGGCAAACTTTAAAAAAAATTTAAATTCCATTACACAAATTGGTTGAAAATATGTTCCTTTTTATTTTAATATATTTGTTTAAATTATATTATATTCAAGACTATTATTTCAGCAAAGTAGATTATCCATGCAAATTTTAGTTCTCTACCTTTCCGTGCTTACACAGAAATGCAACATCCATTAAATTTCTCGAGCGTCACTATCATAATATTTGTTTCACCAGATACTTCTACAAATATAGAGCTGAAGCGCCTGTATAAATCCAAAATGACCATGTGATCCGTTAATGGGTTCATAGCTCCCAAAACTCCTTATTGCAAACCAATTCGTAAATAATTCAAGTGAAAATTATTTTCTTACTAGTGTTGATTGTCAGACAATTGCTCAAGTCAACGGTTATCCAATCCTACATTTTTTAAATCCGGCAGATATGAGAATTGAACCCGCTTTTTCCGCTATGCGAGGCGCACACATTTATCTTTAGGTTACCGGGATAATATTACTAATAAAAAAGTTAACTTAAGAAACGAGCTCTTATTGTTGTTAGATGTTTTTTGTCGATTATGTTATATTTAAATAAATACTTCAATGTTTCTAAGATACCCACAATGATGAGGTTTTTATTTTTTTCTTTGTTTTTACTCTGACAAAATATTATAGGAGAAAATGCAAATAATAATATATATACGCGGAGTATATATATACTCAGCTTAAACTTTCAGGAAAGGTGAATCCATGTCATGATCTGTTTATAAGAGTACACATTTTATAAATGCTTTTATACTATATCCATGATATAAAATTTGAAAAGTCAGCCCATTCACTTAACTTATGTTATTTTAAGCACAAAGTATATTAGCAATAGCAAAATAATGTTATATATTATCGCAACTCCCGAGTCCCTGTACCGAATCAACGCTCACCGAAATGGTTCTTGGGATCGTGTTTACCTAATGGGGAATTAGGCGAGGTGGGGCGTACGGGATCGCAGGTAATCCTTTCACCTGCTCCACTACGCATCACGTTGACACACACAACTCGACGCCGAAGAAAACGTTTCTTATGTAGCTAATTAGCTTTATTACGTATAACAGTATATCATCATTTTCCCTCGAATACGGAGAATATAAACATTTACCGTGTGAAGAAATATTAACTCATTTTAGAGACTAATTGATGAACAAACTTTTGAACTCATACCCCAAATTCAAAAATGCCACACACGATATGAAATCAGCGTCATAAATCCATTCAGAGAAAACGTAGTGTCATAATTTTTATTTTCTACAAATTACATGAAAATCGTTATATCCCAACTACATATAAATCCACAATATTTCAAAAAATTGTTTTACCACCTCTTTCGTACTTAAGTATAGACCTTTCTATACTATAAAGCAAAAAATACTTCCCAATTGATAAATAGCCATAACGTATTTTTTTCACATTTTGATCTGGTTTTTGTTCTTAAGTTTATTGAATCACTTTAACTTTTTTTTCAACTATCATCAAAAAGGGACTTAATTTATTGTATGTGCTCGAGTATTGAAGTAAATTTGAAATAATATGATGAAAAAAGGAGGTTAATTAAGAAAAAAAATAATTTACCCCAAATCAAATTTCGGGTAATAAAGCTAGTAGCATATAAAATTCTTTTGACAGACGTCATACTATGATGGGTTGAATTATACTTAATTAGTGCCGGACTTATAATCTTATGTTATAAAATATATTATATGTTCAGTACTTCAGTTTACATAGTTTAATCGTGACTATGAGCGAAACACTTTTGCGGTTGAATTTCTAGTCAACTATTTACAAGGAAATTCACGGAAGGGACGCACAACTAACAACTTTATTTTCCATATAACCTTTGAAAGTAATATTACCAAGCTTCTTTTCAATTACAACAGAAAACTAAACCTTAAAAATAACTACGGACCCAAAGTTTTTTTATTGCCTTTAATGCAGCATTCTTCTGAACTTGACAGCAAGTGATGATAATTTTTCATCCTGTAACAGATTTTAATATATTAATGAAACTTGATAGATCAATAGCTATTTATTGTCTCTTACTTCCAACTGTATTAAAATCTACTCATTTTAAAATATACCATGCTAGATCAAGAAAAAAATAATCCACTAAACAAAAATTTAACTATTATCAATTCTAAATATTGTATATATAACATTTAATAAACATAAAAATTGTCCTCCGGCTAGCTAAACAATTGGCTGTTAACCAATCAACCCCAAAATAATACATTTTAATAAGTCTTGACGATACGAAGATTTACATACTTTATTTTTGGAGTAGGCATCTTTACACTGTTTCAGAGTGGGCATGGGAAAACAACAATAAAAAAGTGAAATATATAATATATTATAATAATGTATGTATGTAATGTAATAAGTATAATATGGGTTAGTTAGTACGGACTAATTGTGATAACAATATCCGATTGATAAATTTTTCTGTGATTACAACATTCGGCTTTCACTTTATACAATTTTTCGTACGTATTATATCAAATGGAACATTACTAGTGACACATAGTTTTAACATTTTGAGATGGGTGCTAAATAGATGCTGTAAAATTGAGAATTCGTGCTGAAATCACAAAATCAAAAAAATTACATTTTTTGTTCAAGAAATGATCATAAAACAAAGATTATGACAGAATTTGCCTATATTTATTTATTACAGCGTTATCAACAAATGATTGCCCTATTAATATTGGCAACGCATTTCACAAACCTCATAAAATAGGACCCTGTGTCTTTGCAATGCTGTTCAAAATGGTTCTACCATCAAATGAACAAACTATTGTAGAGGCTTCCTGTGTTTTTTTGGAATTTCATAAGCTAGTTCATGTTGCCAGACAATAGCAGACACTATGACTATAATAAATTAGGATGTCTCCTATAATAACATTGTCGGGTTTGTTTTCGATTCAGCTGCATACATGATTTCCTGTTTCAAAAGTTTAAGTATTTTCGATATGAGGCAATATATTACTTGTTGAGTGCCGGACAGTTTTGTGAGTAATATATTCATAAAGAAACTGAAACTTCTCACTGAATGGATGATGACTAAAATAAAAATAACATTTTTATATTCAAGAGAAG
>JAGVSQ010003181.1:0-22352 GCA_022683975.1 Rhyacophila evoluta | reverse complement strand
AAAAAAAAAAAGTATTTCAACTTCATATTACAGTCCTAATAATATGAAATTCATACTAACTATTAATTTGCTTCTTTAAAATTTCAATCGTGTTATTCTCTTGTTTGTTACTATGTAGCTTGGATGTCTTCTACTTCATCCAATTACTCTAACATACAACTTTCTATACAAGTGAAAAGAATTGTCTAACAGTAAGATTACAAACTCAGATAAAAAAAAATATTTTACAAAAAAAAATTAAAATTCCCACCAGAGTTAAGAATATAAATAGTTGATATTTTTGGTTTATCATTCAAAATCTCTTTTTAACATTATTAATTACTAAACTTTCTTGTATCACAATCGTTCTAAACGTGTTGTTTTATTTTAGTATATACTCATAAAACTATTTCTCTTAACGTTTAAATTCATACGATAATATAGTGTCGGCAAAAAAAGAAGCTGACATTAGAATAATTACTTGTAATATTAAAGAAGTAAATAAAAATAAAAATGAACTAACCTATCTTCATTCCCATTACATATTAAACTCCCATATCAAATGTTCTCCGAGAGATTGCAAGACAATTCTTACCCCTGTTTTAGCCAGTGGTACCCATAGGGTGAAATCCGTTTTAACACCCAAACTCATGCTCGGCGGCAATAAATAACCCCATGAAATTAAAAAGTCTCCCCGCACTGTGAGGCCGTCGCAACTGCTGCAAGTCATGCGAACCACCCCGATTCTTAAACCCCTGACTTTGCGAGTCGGCGGCTAATTTTTAAGCAAACTTTAACTTTAAAAAATACCCAGCGTATCATTGTACGGCGTATTTTAAACCAGGCGTGTGTTTTTGCGTTTTTTTTTTTTTCAGTACGAAAACCTTTTGCTATAGCAATATAACTTCTGGTTTATGAAGATTACGATGCGGAAAAGGAATGTTGACTTTTCGTTCATGGGCATTATCGTCTATTTTCGTATTTTGTTTTCCGTATAATGTTTTTTTAGTAGTATAATTATTATTTTTTGAAAATATTCTTCACCATCTGCTTTTTACAACTGTATTATTAACACATACATTTATTTTAATACACATCTTTGACAGTCGTTCTTTCATATAATTCCAATATTTATACATAAATATCAAATTCAAACACTACATTCTACACTTTATACTGATATATTTCAATGATAACTTTTCTTTTTAGGAAAAAATTACGTTTCTTGTACCGAATACACTTTAAAAATTAAATACACGAATTAAACTTTGCAATGAGAAAAATTACGAACTTGGTTATCAGCCAATTTTTCAATGTATCAGAGTTTGAATTCAAGGGCCAGAAGATTTTAGCCGGCATCTTTTGGTTTCAGCGTACATTCACTTCTTTCATTTCCGTTTCCGATATTATAATTCAAAATATTACAGTTAAATTGTTTTTGTAAATATATCCGGTATAATTCTACATGATAATAAATTAAAATAAAACTTGTCTAATCTTGTCGATAAAATTTAAACAAAAATGAAATTTTAATGAATTTTCAAAAAACATTATATAAAACTAGTTTTTCAATAGCAGAACATTCCATTGTGTGTTCACCATACAAAAAAAAAAGAGTCGAAAATTACTTCCGGTCTGACATTTTATTTAAATATAGTTGTATCGAAAACAATTCAATCAACTTCTAATTCACGAAACTGTGTTCCAATCACATAAATCACTCGGTCTTGAAAGAAACTTCCACACCCACGACAAGTTTCAAATGCATCTCCGTCATGTTCCCCTAATTCTGCACTTGTTTAAGCAGCAAGTACCCACATGATGCAAATACATTGCAATAGTGAACGATATATGTAGAAATCCAAATATTTAAAATAGATTAAACTTGTGTTTTTGAACATTTTCCCAAGTGATTTATCATGCTACATACATCAAACTACATGCATTACATTCATATTCCGAAACATGGCAATATATACTGATTAAATTTGTGTATGAATTATTAGTAAAAATAATATAATTTGAAGCAATTTACTGAAAATTAATACAGAAAAAAAACAGTTTGTCACCGTAAGGCTTCGCAACTTGAAGATACATAAATACTCCATTTCTGGGGTGGTTATCGTTAGAATTTTCAGCTAAATATATTTCACTTTCAGAGTGGACATTGTATAAAAAACATTTTTTTTCATTGATGGATCTTCAAACAATTTAAGAAGTGATAAATTTACTCTATTTGAAAAAAATATAACAGCTTACATCGTGTATCATCAATATGACATCGAAGACATTCAAGTAAATTTTTTTTAGCCAGGATCATTTTTATTTACAGATAGATATTATAAATGATAAAAAACTAAAACTGGGTAGCATAATTCGTTTTTTTTAATAATTTCTAACCATGTATGATATTATTTTTTTCTATAATTAATCGTTTTAAAATTTAGTTTTTAATTATCTGCGCAACATAATTTTACTAAGACATACTTTATCGAATCGATAGTCTTAAAATAGAAAGCAGTAGAAAATTATTTTAATACTTCAATGAATTATTTAATCGAGTAATTTATTTTTTATTTTTTTTTGACAAATCTAAAAGCTTTAAAATTTGGATTGATTGGTTTACGTTCACTATGTTTTAAGTTAGAAAGGTTCAGTCACAAAAAATTCTCAAAGGCATATCTCTAATTCGTAAATCAGTAAAGAGTAAAACTTTTTATATTTATACTCAAAAACTTTTTACTTTAAATTATAACCTTTTTAAGAATAGTATATACATACTTCTTTGTGCTAAATTGTTTTACACTTCTTTCGTATAATACTCGTATTTAATGTATAATATATTAACTTCAATACATATTCCTACAATAATATTGTATTTAATTTTTAAATAAATATTTTTTAAACAACACGGTATTCGCAGGATTCTTGGTTTAAGAGTTCTACTTACGACTACCACGTTATTACTTAGAGTGTTAATGGCTTTCTTAATTTTAATATAGTATAAAAACAATATGCCTCTTTTTATTTCTACTATAAAAATGAAAAAAGAACGTAACCAGAAGACTTTTTTCGGTAATCATAATGTACACAACTTAATACGCGTTATGTCAAAAGGACGTAAACTGCAAATGACGAATTACGTTATAAATTAAAGTAAGGAAATAAGATTTACATAAAAATCCATTCATTGTTTAATATTGAAGAAAATCGTTAAAGTAAATTTAAGAGTAAAAATTTACGTTCCTAGTTTCGGATAAATAGCTATAATCAATAAACACATAGTCACAAAATTATTTGTTACTTTTTTTAAAAAACATGAAAGATCATTGTTTTTGTTTAATAATAACAACACAAGAACTCTTTTCTTAAAAAACTATCTTTGTAAATAGCTGAAAACCTGAATATAGAATATATCGACTATTGAAAGGAAAAAGGGCGTAACCCTCATTTTTTCAAATTAGTTTTTTCTCAATAATCACAATGTATACAAATTAATATACGCTATATCCCAATGATGTTAGCTGCAAATGCCGAATAAGTATTTTAATTTAGCTTTTAAGTTTGAAATAAAATGAGCCTCTAAAATTTACGATGTGAAAAAGGACTTCCACCGCATCAATTTTATTGTTATTTTCTTAATAACTTATTAAATTAATTTTATAAATGAAACTCCAATTTTACTCTTCGTGCGCTTCAAGGTTGTGTCCATTCAATAGTTTGACTTTAGTCCAAAATTAATTAAACAAACTTTTTTGTGTGTCCTGTAAAATCTGTGTTGGTTACGTCCTTTTTTGTAGTATATTTGGTCACTACCCTAAATATAAAATGAGTTAAAATGCAAAAATAAAATATCGACTGAATTATAATTTTTAAAATAGGTCACACCCGCTAAATACTATTGTAAAAATTTTTTATAAAAATATGATCCCAAAATTCTACCACTATTTTTCGAACCAATGATTTTAACTTATTTATAATTATGACAAACGTTTAAACCATTTGTATTACGGCAGCGGTGTGAACATTTTTTTTCATGATATTAATTAAAATTGTTCTGGAATGTGATATTTCACTAAATAAAATCATTTCTGTATATACGTGTATGAATGATAAATTATAACTAGTTTAATAAATGTCTTTAATCAAGACGTCAAACATAAAAAATGTTCGTTCACAAAAGCTTCTTTTGTTCATCAAAACATTTTAAAATTAATATCGAATTGATCGATATGTCTTCTAACGCGTTCAACGTTACCTGTTTCATAAGCTCGCATCGTGATAAGTAATGGTTTTTGACAGCGGGGGTAAAATAAGTAATAACATTTGATTGCTCCACTAATATGTGGCCATAACTTTTGTCTTTATGGGCACTTTGTATTATGAAACAGCTATTTGATTAGATATACTTAATGAAACTGGTTTCAATAACAATCATGATTATACCGGATACTCTATCAAAACACGCTGATAATGACCGTAATAATGTGACCAACCACATTATTTTATTGTTGTTATCACATCATGTCAACAACATTACCAGTAAAATATTTCACGTATTATTATAGTTTATTAATACCAAAGAAAAACGTTCATTTTTATTTTATGTGTCTACCTACAACACGAGATATAATATCACAATAATATTTTTCATGATACTTTCTTAAGAAGTAATTTTTAAAATTCTATAGTCAACAACCGGAAATATTTTTAATTTAATTTTACTTCGCTTATGAGACAGATTTTAATGAATATGTTGGTGCACTGCTACATTAAATTGATATTTAAAAACGATGATCGTATGAATTCGTAGATATTTATTTACTTGACAAATATGATGAGGCGATCAGACAGTAAAAAAAGTGTTTATCTGGATAATACACATACTTAGTTAATGGTAGTGCCGTTTTAACTGATTTTTATTGTTTGTTTTTTGATGCCTTTATAACCCGTATGCACATAATCTTTAAATGTATCTTTCCTACCATCGTACTGAGATATTATATACAAGAAAAGTACATTGGAATATTTATGGCCACAAAAAAACTAACAAATCATCATAAATAATAATAATATTCAACTGTTTATCTTACCTGCAGCTGGTGATAACTTTGTGACTACTCCCCAACGCTGCTTCCACTGAAATAAACAAAAACAAATAATTAGGTTATATATATTCTCATTATTTTTTGAAATTTAATATGGATACAAGATACAAGATCGGCCAAAAAGGCTAGAAAAATTTTAGTTAGATTTACAAAATACATTTTAGGCATCAAGGCAATGAAAATAAATGTATTATTTACAGCATTTATTATTTACAAAAAAAAAATTACTTTTTACACTCAATAATTCAAAATGGGACTTCGATAAATTTAATACTGGAAAATAAACTTAAAAAGCTTATTTTACATTATTTAATAGATTCGGTCAGTTTACATAACATTTAAATGTATATTCGCTACAAATATTATATAATAATACATTTCTTGATTCTAATTCAGTATATTTTCTAAATTCCTTTTCGAAACTTCATCGATATATTATTATTTAGAATTAAGTGTTTAAATTTAATACAACCTCGTTTTTTAATATTTAATATTTTTAATTGGGATACTTTGATACGGTGCTTTAGAAATACGATGAAAACATTTTTATTCAACCCGAAAAAGTTTAAACAACTTTCGATAGGAATATTTACTTCAACTAATTATCAGTATACTCGTATATAATTATATATACAATATATTATAATTTTGTGCTATAAATGACTCTGATATCGAAAAGATAGAAATCAAATTGCTGCAAAAATAGCAAAGCACTGCAGGTGCAGTACGCGTCCTCGCACTTTTATTCACCGGGGGGGGGGTATTAAAAATAGCCGAGTGAAACACAATTCATGTTTGGGATCCCACAAATCCTTCTTATCCGGAGATTTTTACTAAAAATATACCCACATCGGGGAGTTTGAATCATGGAGCGAGCGTGAATCGTTTTATTGCCTCGGTAAAAGCACTGCCCTCTTACGAGCGTCGCGGTTCAACCAGACGCCGGCGTCGGTTCATTCGGTAATACCTGCGGGCTTACTGTGGCCATCTGAATAAATATGCTTTTACGACGGACATTATACGAGGCTTCGTCATACAATAACATTATTCAAAGTTAATAGTGCTGAAAAACGCTTCCAGCATTCTTATTTCAGATGACAACATAAAACTCGAAACTCTACTTGTGCAAAATGATATTCACAATAACTTTAAGTATGACGTATTGTTCTTCACAAAACATAAAAAGTAAAAATACCTTAACTCAGTATTCTGGGAATATCACCATCTATTGTTTATTTTTAGCGTCACATTTTAATTTATGCTACAACAACTTTTCTCCCTGATTTTCAATGTCGTTTTTTCAGTTATTTATATAACACTCATATTTTTTACTTAGCGTTCTATAAAACATAATATTTATTACTCTCGTCATTATTACTGAATAAATTACTACATCAAATTTAGATATTGCGAAATGTACGGCATTAAAGCGATGCGAAAATGCGAACATTTCCAAAAATGTTATCATTATTTTAAAATGTTATCAGATGAAAGGATTGAATTCAGGAAAAGGATATAGCAGCCACGGAGTAAAGATGGCGGAGCAACTCGTTAGGTAAGAACCTCTTATAAAAATGAATGAAAAAGCTAAGCCAGGTAAAAAAGCTCTCTTCATCAATTTATGAAAGAGTGTCTGGGTAAATTTTAGGTTAAACTGTAAAATATACTTTATCATTTCCAAACATCTCCTCTATTTATATTTATTACATTTACCTAAATATTATAAATTGATATCGTATACTTATTTATTGACAAAATATGTTAATTGTGGCAAAAAAAATCTGTTAAAATAGTATTTTATTCTTTGATTCGTTTCAAACTAACTATGAGTCATTAAAAAAATTGTAACATAATCAATAAATATCAATTCAATTTTATTAAATTCAATTAATGAATTTAAATCTAGTAAATTTACAATCAGTCTCTTCTATCTGTTCACTTAGGTATGAAATAATGATAGTTGAAACGCACTAATTTTTTAAGTATCAACTAAACAATACTACCATTTGATTGGACTAATTGGTCATTATATTCCTAAATGTTTAAAACAAAATAGTTTGATTATTGTCAAATAATAACTGTTCTTTCTCTAAGATTTCTTTCAATAGAAATGACACGATTTCCCATTTTGAATAAACTAATTCGAAATTTAGTTTCTGGACCCACTTGAATAACTTAAAAACACTACTCTTATAAGTGAGGTATTGAGTAAACTGATTAAAAACTATAATTTTAATTGAATGTGGGTGAATTAAAGGCTACACAGCTTGGTACATGAGGTTTCGGATTCTAATCTCACAGCAACATGAGTGTCAAAAAATCGATGATGCAGAAATGGAAGCACAATATATTGGAAAATGTTAAAAAAAATCCATGAGTACTACTCATTATGGAGTTCCTTAATGCTTCAGTTTTGAAGTTATAATAGTGAAATATATTTTTTTTCTATATTAATCGCTAGCTCACTATCCCTTGTTTAATGGTTGCAGAAAATAATATCAAATGGCCTACTTTATATATTTAATCGAAAAATCACTCTTTTGTGCGAGTGTTTAAATATTCCACCGAAAAGGCTTTATTCAGAGCGCAGATTGAGCATCTGGTCGGCGAATTCATTTGTAAGCGAAACCAAAAGTGATTTGTTTTCGAAGGAATGAAATTCTCAGAAACATTTATCTTTCAACCTTTGCTTCCGACTTCAGCGTTAATTAACATGCTCACTTATTAACCGTTATTGTTCCGTTAAGTATGAATTAATTTAAAACAAAATGAGTTAATTTTGGGTTTCAATGGTTTCGGTTTCATTAATTTCAACAATGGTACTGTCTTATGCACAGACCAAACCGATACGGCTATCGATAGAGAAGTACAGTTTAAATCCAATTTATCATTTTTGATTTTCAGTTCTCAATAATTAAATAAAATTTTAATATCAACGAAGAAGTCATTCAAACTCATACTTTTAACAGCATATTTCTTTAAAATATTTGCGTTTTCTTTCTTTGGTATATAATATCATGCGGCATAAATAAAAATCAATTTTATTTACGTTTTCACAGACAATTATCATAAAAATTAGTCTTCACATTGTTATTACTCTACTTTTGGAGTGGATATTTTCACATTGTGGAGATTCATCCATAAGCTCCACTTCAGGAGCAAACATGGTATAAAAAAGTGAAAATAGTATAGTAAAATAATACTTCTTTTTCCGTATCCATTTCATAAGTAGAGCATATAAACAGCACATTTCAGGTCTACAAGGGTCATTTTGCTATATAATTAGATTCTTATCATTCTAAGATATGCCACTTCATTCCATAGTTATTGAAAATACACTACAATACTTAAAAACTGTCAGTTATGGTTGCCTTAAAAAATTGATGGATCAATAAAAAAACTCTTTTCAGGCATCCGCAGCTCGTGAAGGCTAGATCTAACGTTACACAGAGACACCAAATCAAAAGTACAATATTAAATACTACGACTTTAAAAGGGATTTAGTGTGATTTTTCCTTCTAAATTTAATGCAAAAATAAAATACACCATGTTTTTTGACATAAATTGAAGTTATGTAAACGAACCCCTGCTAAGCAAATATTTTATTAATAGACAACAAGCAATTACGTATGAAACCACACACATACCATAATCAAATTAAATTCGTTTATCACAAAATAATTGACACGCATGTTTGTCGTTACACAACATGTAGCTCGTGTAATTTTATTCAAATACATTACAGTTTCTATATTTGATGGAAACTAAAAATCGTAATCATTTGGGATTTTAACATTTCCAAATAAATTCAAGGCCGATTTTTATCTTTTCGGTATCTTTCTAGTACGCAAATATGTGAAAATATATCGGTAAACACTAATCAAAAATATAGATTTATGTTGCCTCAATGAATTATAAAGATGGTTTTTGCAAAAACATATTTTACCCTAAAAATAAAATACTTTGGAAATGTTTACAAATTTAGATACAAATTTATGTCGGATATATTATATCAAAATGATACGTTACTACTCTCTTTAAATAACGTCTGAATAATAAAGAAATGAACTGTATTGGATATAATTGCAAATTTTATTTACAAAAGTAACTTTGAGTTGAATATTAGTTTATTTGACTTAAGATCCATTAAAATAATAATAATTATTATTGGAATAATAAATATTATTAATTATGTACGTATACTGTGACTATTCCGTTTGAAAGCATCTGATTGTGTTTATAATGTTCTATTGCTAATTAATTTTTCACTTAATTGAAGCTTTGATAACCGATATAATATGTAATTACCGGTTTTCTTGTATATTTTATGTTTTTAGTTGTTTTTTTTTTACAGAAATTTATATATTTAGTACGTGTATTTTTTGTTTAAATGGTGAATATTTCTTTATATACAAATTAAATCATCGACAAAGTAATTATAATTAAGAACCGACTTTTATGGATTCATTTCAGTGTTTCCAATTGTGTTATCACTCAATCAAAATACTGTCTCTGTGCATACAACAAATCTAACACGCTATTATAAGTCACCAATCTCCATGAAACGGAGAATATGTTACAAAGTAACAACACTTTCATAGCGTACTTAAACTATTATTTCCATTGGTGCTTTCCACGTGAATTGCATCATAACGTACTTCCATCTTGCCTGTTTATTGTGTCATACAACCCCAGTATAACAAGCGTTATATTTGAAGCAAGCATCAGATAACACACGAAGCTGCTCTCAACAAGAGCGAGAGAAGAGTAACTGCAGTATCCGTCAGAGTGATAAGTGTTTAACCTCATGAACCTATAGACGGCGAGTGGTTAGAGGCAGCTAAGAATTACCCCGCGCTGAACAAACTAAGATACGTTTGAGATGGCGTCTGAGGGCGTCTTTTGGAGACGCTTAGAGCTTTTACTTTGATGCGTCGCGACGTCGCATTGGTTCGATAAATACTTCCAACTGTTTGTGTGCCCGATTGATTTAGCTAGAATCAACAAATCAGTTAGTATCGAATCATGAAAGTTTCCATTTAACTTATTCGACTTTACTTCTATTATTCGACACGTTTTACTTTAACTTTTTAAAAATATGTATATAATATGCTAAATAAATACATAACAGATACATTCAAGTGAACTTTAGTACAGAAATTATAGTTTTGATCAATGAAATGACTCATAAAGATTTTTTTCTTTGTCTACTTTCATGATAATTTAAAATGTTTAAATATAGATTAGTTGATTAATTCATAATAAAAAATATTAAAACCACAAAATTAACCATTCATTATTTGCAACTTTTTTTAATGTTTGTATCATTTAAAATAAAATATAATATCTTAATACAACAATTTATCCATACATTATATTAATTATTAGAACGCGTCTACTACAAAACTGTACACGAATTAAAATGACCATTTATACTACATCTTCGTTTTTAGTTGGATTAATTAATAATTTTTTTAATTTAAATTATTAAACATTCAATGAACTGGATAAAATTCATAATTATACTAATCCAAAAATAACCACAAATTTTGTCACAATATTAGAGTATGAAATATTAAATAGAAATAAGTTAGAATAAATAATGTAAGAAACGTGTAAAGTTTCTTAGTAGCACTGAAAAAATGAAGAAAGGAAGTACGTATTTTTTTAGCAGTATACTATCTAAGCTTTTCGTTCATTTAAATATAATATATTATGACATAAATAAATGTTTAGTAAAGTTTAATACTAATTTCATACACAAAGTAGTTTGTTGCAAGATTTACGAGAAGAATTTATGATTAGGTAAAAATATAATACGATGCACAGTTAAGTGGAATGTTCGGTGTGGAAAAGTGGTTATTAAGCTGTCTCGTAAGATTGAGTAAGTCGTTTGTAAACTAAATAGTACAAATAACACAAATAAAAGTGAACCATAATCACGCCATAACATTAAAAGTATTGCGATTAAAAGCTCTAAGCGTATAATCATAAGTCTTTAATAATACTTGATAAGAAAGCTACGTGTTAATGCCAGAGCCAATCTTATTACGATCATTCAGTGGTTTAACCCTGCAATTAATCTAGCGCGTAATTTCGTGGTATCGTAGATCTTTCCCTGTTTGTTGGCTTGCCCGTTTAAACTTAACAAGCAAATGTTAGCAATTCCATATACTTGGCTTGAAGCAAATACCAACACTGCTGTGTTACATTGAGTAAACAAGCAAATATTGAAGTTTGCCGCGTGAAATTTTTGGCAGAATTCATGCGAAATTAATTAATAAATAAAAACAGAAAAATATATTCTAAGCGTTAAGCATATATCTTTTTAATACTTGTATTTCCATAAAAATGAAAACCAAATCATAAACATTCATTTGAGTTTATGATTAATGAATTAGTTTAATGTAAAGTCTAGTAATTATTGTGGTATTGATGGTAAAAACAATTGGTTTACATATTTTTTAAACACGCATTCATTTAAAATATACACTAATTTTCTATTCCAAATTCAATCATTACACGGTAATATTTATTATTTTATAACAATAATAATTTGAAATTCGTGCTGTTTTCAATACAAATATAATCTTATCAGGGTAGTTTCATCTATGTAATTGTCATCATTCATCGAAATCAAGCTAAATTCAAATGAAGCACTACATAATTTAATGTCTACATTATAATTGTCGGCATCTTTGAAAACGATGAAATAGAGCCATGCTATATATTAGATCAGATGTATTGCTAGACAAATACCGCTATCATAGATTAACTAAATACGCTGTACCAAAAAAATGGATCAATAAATAAAAAGCATGATACCTAGTTGAAGCTACCATATAACAAAACGAGGACTGGTTATCGACCGTGTTGTTGAATTAAAAGTTTTACTTCTCAAGAGTATAAAATGTATGACAGTGGCATTAAATCTATGACGTTATTTACTACGCCATTATACAATAGAACATTGAAAATTAATTATTTTTAAGCAATCTATTTTAATCACAATGAGTCGATACATATTTGTTACAGTGACATGAAAATCTAAAAAGCTCCATGCTCGTACGTGTTTAAATTTTAACGAAGATATTACTCGTAAATTTACTAGCTATATAATGGTGTATATAATATTCACTTAATATAATATTCGCAGGCTTTCAATCCTTGTTAAACTTTAGAGGATTTTCTTTTAGAGCGTTATCAAGCATACCTCCTGAAGTCAAACTATTTTCCTTATTTCCATCGTTACTGAGAGTCACAACGAGTTTGTCTTATTTAAAATGAATGCACTAAGTCTCCAGAAAAGTATTTTATACTACACATAATAAACCGGCATCCGTGCATGTCATGAAAACTTAGCTTCTCACACTTTTTGCAAATTATAGGAATTTTAATGTTGGAGAAAATAGTTTAAATATAATCATACAATATTTTGATAAACATTATTAAGAAATACAACATGATCGCGTATATACATTATAAAGATTGCAACACTACAACAGCAACCATATGTATTGTAACGTTACATAAAATCAATGTATCATACATAAATATTTATCATCGAGGAAGAACTTGAGAAATGGCGTATTCGACTTTTTCCGATAATTCATTTCTTATTGCAATCATGAATGTTTACTAATCGCTATGATTGTATTTTCTCGAACGCTTTCATTCAGCTAAGTTTGATTATCATCGGATTGCTTGTTACCTTTGATAAAAATACATTCTTACTTATTATGCATACATTTTTATTTTTAGTTTAACCTTGATTTAGATCCAGACCAATATTACAGCTGCACGTGTGAAATTCTAGGTTCAATTAAATCAGAATGTATATACGATAATAAAAGTTTTGTGATACAGTTTCCAAGGTAACCGACAAATTAGCGAGCGCGCTTTGAATCTGGGAATTTTCGAGTTCGATTCCGACATGTGTCCGATTTACAAAAATCCCAAAATGCAGAACTGGATACTCGTTGGGTTGAGGAATTTATTGACAGCCAATTTTCGTGAAGAATAGTCTGTCAAGACATGTCTTCACATTGCGGAGATCCGTACACTATATTTTTGGGATGGAAGTTTTAGCGCTGTATATTTCCAAAGTCTTCATATACCAGGGATTCCCAAAGTTTGTGCCGCGTGTATGGCGTCATCGCGGGGGTGCCGCGCAGCGCTAGAGCTTAAAAAACGAGCTTTCAACGATTTTATTTATATTTATTTCTTCTAAGTTATTATTATTCACACTCTGGACGCCGTGAGAAAATCTGAATTCAAAAAAGGTATCATGACCCCAAAAATGTTTGGAAACCACTCGGCTAACCTATTATGCATCAGTTAATGGATTCCAATATTTTGGTTTTTTAATTCAGCAGATGTGGGATTTTAACCCACAATCCTTGACTCCAAAGCGCGCATGCTGGTCCGTTGCCTACGTATTAATTAATATTCTATTAATATAACAGAATAAAATATTGATATTTCTTATGAACTACTATAACATATTGCATTCACTGCATGAGCTTTTCTTGGTATTAGCGAAAGCTCTCTAGTATACGAATCGTGTGCTCTCCAACAACTCGTGACTTGCTTGAATAGAGCCTCTATTTTGTTCCTTTGTATTGCCTTTACCGCGCCAGAGACATCTGCCGGTCTACCTTGCATCTGATAAGGGCACCCGGTAAACCCTGATCCGTCGCGAATCGTCGCCCCTAATCTGTACAGCGTGATTTATCGACGGTTTAGTATATATTTAAAACGAAGTAATTAGTTATTTAGCTGAAAATATATATCTTCTATATAATGTACTTACTATATATATTGATTCCCTAGTAAAATTTATTTGTATTTATTATCTCAGGAAGTTATATCAACCAATACCAGATTCAATATTAAATAATATGTCTCAATACTTTTTTGATAAATTATACGGCGACTTATTTACTTGGCTTTTAGTGTACTGCTTTATAATAAACATGTAGTATTTTTTTCTTGCTGGTATATTATATCTGAATCTTTCTTTGAATTTCGACAGTTACATCGCTAGAAAAAAATATGTAAATACTAGTGTTCTTTGTTTAGATTTTCATCATAACATTCGTGTTCATACAGTTAATTGTAATGCCAACTGTGAAAAATTGGCACCTAATCCATCCATTACACGTTCAGCCCAGTACTGGTAGGAGGTGCTGTCCTCCTATAGAGTCAATTTGGTGTAAATAAAATTATTTCTTTATAGATAAGTGGTTGGATGTTGTTTAAATCAAGCAAATCTAGTAAATTAACCAACCAAGAAAACAAAAAAAAAAAAAAGACGTTAATATTATTTACAATGTTGAGAGGTTAGCGTGAGCATTTCAGATAAAACGGTTACGAGTTCGATTCTCACAGCCCCCGTATTTAAAAAAAATTAAGCTTGATGCCTAATTGGTTGAACATTTAGCTAAATATTATAGCAACGTCGTGGACAAAAGATTTCCACGACACGTTTTCACAACGGCAATTCATATACCCCGCAGTGTAAATGTTCCCAACGTGTAGATTCATGTGCTCCACTTTCGGAGCGTGCTTCGTTAAAAAAATTCTAACGTCATTCTAATTCCGAAGATTTACATTTAACATTTTGAATTCTTTTCTATAGATATAGTATAAGATATAATTTTATTATAGAACTCTTTGTAAATAATATATAACAAAAAGATTCTTTTATTGAAGTCAAAGTTTCTTTAGTCTTTTGGTACAGTTGTATGAAAGCGTATTAATTACATTAAGGTCTCTAAACTTAATAGAAATATGCCCCGAGTGTCTCACTTAATGCAACTATGTCTCGCATCGCAGGCATGTCATTCTGCTACGCCACTAGACCGCCACGCACCGTCACGTCATGCCGCGTCATCCCCAGAGTACAACAATCGAAAGTGACAATCCTATAACATAAGACAGCACTGTCTCAAATTACAGACGCGTATAGAGATCATCTTTTCAATAATAAAACATTTCTCATAAACCATATATTTTCAACAACGATTAATATTACATCCCCTTTGAATAAATATCCATTTTCACCATAGTAAACATTATCACCCTAATTGTATCCAACATAAGATCTCATGTTTCAATACGATTTTTTTTTAAATCAAACTGTGCAAGAAATTTTCAGATAAGGGAACGAGTGGGGCAGCTTCTGTCACGCTTAAAATTATTCATCGGCGATAGAGCTGGATGGACCACGTAGTGCGGATGCCACCGGAGAGCCTGAATCTTGTTTGTCTGTTTTTTCCACGTGATGTACTTACTTACTTTGGAATTAAGGGATGCTGGCATAACCCGAGAGGATGCAAAGCGACTGGCAATTGACAGAGAATTTAAAAGAGAGAAAGAAATGCCATTTGGTGCCATCTACTTCCCATAGGGAGTGGATATGATGGAGATATATTCAACACAATATTTTATGTCATTTGGGGCTATGTAAGTTTCATATCTGTAATATTTATATTTCTATTTTTTCTTTTGCTCAGATTTGTAAATTTATTGCATTGTTTACGAAGTCACTAAAGATAGAAACTAAGGTACTTCTTAAATTACCACATCATTAAACAGCACAATGCCTTATTTTAATTAAAATTTATTTTTAGACCGTTTTCTCGACGTCATGACTAAAATACTAATAAATTCCTACTTTACTTAGTAAAAATCCTAATCGAGAAAATAAGAAAACATCGTACATTGATCCATCACCGCATGGATAAAGTTGCAACGTTAGACCTGACTCGATCGCATACTAGAACATTGAGGAAAGATTTAGAAAGATCAGTCTTCGAGAAGAATTCATGACTTTGTCGTGAAGTGCTTGTATGCTTCGAGCTATGCAACAGAAACAATTTTTTTTAATAAAACAAAAATTAAAAAACATGGAACAGAAACATTAACATATACGTGGGAAACATTGATATACGTTTTACTGCAAAAATCGTATGCTTGTATATTTACTCACCTTCTTTAAATGCTGACATCTGCATATTATTATAACTATGCCAATCCGCGAACACAATTCGCTTATTGTCATTAATGTATCGATTGCTAAATACCTCTCTGTTTAATAATGTAAATACACGTCTGGTTTGCAAATAGTGCCACCGCCAGATCCCTTTTAACCAATATTTACACTGTCAAAACTTCAAATTACTAGGGAAGTAAAAGCTGTGTATAAACAAACATCATCCAATTCGCAGCTATTATTGAACGTCTAATGAATACGGCAGTGCACTGTGTGTGCCTTCACTTTGTCTCTGTATTATTCTTATGAAAAGTCAACAGTCTTAACTCGCGTCATAATTGAAATATTATTCAAATGCAGCAATAATTGAGGGGATATGAAATTAATTATTTCTTCTATCACGCACATATGTCGGCTACAAGAATTACGTTTCATCTTATGATTATTTACGACTGTGTTGTTCAAACTTTCTCGAATATATACATTATATGTTCCCATACATAAATATCATATATTGTAGACATACTCTGTTAAATTTACCAATTAATTTATTTATATTAGTAACTATTAGACCCAATTGGAGTCGACGAGTTAGCCTGCACGCTTCGGAAGCGAAAGTTACGGGCTTTAATCGCAAACTACAGAACATTTTACAATTCCGAAATTCAATATCGGATGTCGAGAAAAATCTTTCATAATCAGTATTTAAAACGCGAGAGAAATTCAAATACATACTTCATTTCTTGAGTAGTCATATTTTATTAGAGCAAACTAAAATACATTGATAACTCTTCAGATATTTACTTTTATGATAAATCGCAATAATAAGATTATACTAAATGATATTTGGTATTAATAAAAACTCTTGAGATAAATCCATTCGTCAATATTACATTCAAATTATTTGGTTATTAGCTGCAATAAAGATTTACTTTCAACCAGGAGTACGAAACATCAAGCTTTTGAGCCGTATAAAGCTTCTAAAATTGTTTTATCTATCCCTGATAAGGCAACCTAAATTAGAGTATCAATGAATCCATAGGCCCTTTTCATAGCAACATAATATTTAAAGCAACAACAAACACCATACATTGCAAATCTTATAAATCACATATGAGTACAAGATTCTGTAGAGGCTAGTTTGGACTACGAAATATCTTATCAATATCCAAATTGTCTTTGGCAAAAAATAATCCTGGCCCCTGATTTAAGTTCTATCGGCCTTACTTATTTCGTTTCTTTATATTAAAATATAGCTCGTGTATTTACAACATAAAAGTTTAAATCCCACAAATATTGTAACAACTCACATAGAATATTTCAAAATATAAAATACGATTTTGAAAATATTATATTTCTACCTATAAATAAATTTACCTCCATAATATGATATTATTACTGGCACTAAGTATAATGATTCTATTCAAATATGGCGTTTATTGTCGTCATAAAAATATAATCACTCTTGCGGTAACGTTTTTTTTCCATAAATCTGCTTTTATTATACGGCAGAATTTATAACTTTTGACTTCCGGGAAATGCTGTTATTCATATTTCGTTAAATTCGCTTTGTATCCAACTGTCCATTAATGACATTCTCTCCTACGCCATAAATTAAGTTATTTTAAAACGATAAATTTTTGTTTTGTTTTCAAAATTTCAAAAATATTCCGAAGTGAAATATTTTTGCTCTCTAAGGCAAAAAAAAATGTTTTTTTTAAACATACACAAAAAAAACATTTTTTTCCATTCTTATTCGTTCTAACCTTATTCAACGTACATCAAATAAATTAGAGATGTTTTTTATAGATATTCAAAATTGTAGTTAACCTACAAAATGTCTCTTATTACAATACTTGTTTGGTTGAATCATTTTTTACTACTGATAAAATATATGTCAACCATTATGAAATGACGTTTGAAGTTATATCAATGTTTGCAGGTTCTATTCAATTTTCATTTGTTTTTGTTGGATATAATACTTATATTTATCCACATATAAAAATACCTTTACTGACGGAAATGGTCTCGATGTGCAAATATCTTTTTTTATCTGTACACAATATTATTATTTCATTAAACTCTATCTCTGGTTCAATGTCTAAATTAATACTTTCCTGTCTTAATGCATCTCAGATATAACTAATTCATATCGACTGTGGAAGGAAATTTTTTTTGATTAAATAATGTTACTTAAGTGTGAAGTAATTAATAAACTTTCATAATTATAAAAGTGCACGAGTAACTTTTGAAATATTATATACTTATTTATATGACAGGCGAAATAAAACAGCAGACATTTTTTCAGCCCAATTTCGAGTAATTTAAATTTAAGCCTAGCAGTTTAATATCTCACTGACATTTCCATGCATAAAAATAAAGTACACCATCCTAAAACCAGTCAAGATTTAAATTAATTTTCTTCTTGAGTAATACCTTCTGTGAATATAAAAGACTTTCACGAAGACTATACTCCAGTATCTTAATAACACTTGCGTTAGGTATGTGACTCACGAGGAGTATGGTAATGTCGCTATCCGTCACATTGCGAGTGTTCAAGAGGACGTGACCATAATAATTTCGCTCCCTGAATGGCCAAAACATTTCAAAGGTAGAGCAAAAAACATTGTCTCGTGTTTCGCTATTTTCTTGTCGGCTGCTCACAGAGCGGTTCACATAAGAGGGATGGGAGGGTTCTAACGTATTGTAGATCCTCCAGGCCTTCGTTTACGCTTCCCGACTTCATCCAAACATTTGTATACTATCAAGAATTTTCAATGTTCACTTTATTCACCATTGTTTTTAAACTATGCACTCTAATATTTTAATATCTGATCTATCAAAGTTTTTATTGTTAGCATCGCTGTTTATAATAGTTTTAGAACCCACTTCAAGTTTTTTTTATTTTGATGTTTCAGTTCAAAGTAATGAGTTATTTTTAATTAATTATTAATTTTAGAAACAAACTTTTTGATTGGGAAACAATTCGATATTGTAATTCTATAAATTTATCGATCTATATACTTATTACAACTCCTGCACATATCTTTATGAAATAACATTGTATTGGATTAGTTTTCTTCGAGTGCAATCATAACTTTAATAGTTACAATTTTTATCATTTGTTTCATATTTTTTTAATAAAAAGATGAGCTATTTTATTTCGAAAGAAATATTTAGTAATTTAGATATAATTTATTTCAATTAATAGCTGAAGTTTCACTATAGATATTGATTCTTAATGATTAACACCGTTTTTTTTTTAATGTGAGGGTGTTATAGGATGTTTATGTGGTCCAAGGAAACACTCTCGCATAATCTTCAATGTTATGATTTATTGATGTTGAAATATCAGGAGGTTATTACAGTTGTATTACAATTACAATATTTTATGTTCGCGGAGAAAGACGCGTATAACAGCGGATGGAAACAAACGACGAACGGTGCGATGCTTGCTAGTTGAGTTGTTGATTCGAATTTATGGAGAAAGGGAGAGAGCTCGGCCGCGCATAGCTTCTTAATAGTTATTCGAAGGTTGGTAATATTGCGTATGCTGCGCTGTCATTGGTTTATAATAATGTTTATTTATTGTTTAGAATGTTTGTGACACTTGATATTGATTTTTAACTAAATTCACACTGGATCCATATAATATGGCAAAAATGCAATTAATTTATATAATTGGCTGAATGTATTTAATTTATATACGCCACAAATTCATTGATGAAAAATGTATAGTAAAAACGAATTCGGCAAATAAATCAAGCTTTGAAAATATTGGAGAGAATACACTTATAGACACCTTCATATTTAGGCAGTTTGCTAATGAAGAGATTGATACATGCATTTATAATAACTTGTATTCGCATAGTTTAAAGATGCCGAAAAATAAAAACTTCGTTCATTCACACATGCAAATATTTTATTCATAAATATCAAATTTTGTTTGTTGCAATTCAATTTATAGCACGTGCTCGAACCAAACTACGATAAGTATTAGCTCGGTTGGGTATTTCCCGAAGGTAGCAAGCTTTCGAACTCGATAAGCTCTGGGCCCAAGTTCCCGTTGTCTCGTCGACTCGGGGGGAGAGATTTTGTTTTTGCTTTTTGTTTCCATTTGGCCCGCATTTCCAGTCGTCTTCACTTTTGATCCGATCTCGGACAACCTTACTGCAGTCTCGATTCGTTTTTGTGCAATTCTTGGCAAAATATTATTGAATTGGTCTGTATTTACTTTCAGTACTTCTTATTTCTCTTTATTCTTTAAGTTTCAAAAGACTTTCATAGATTTTAATATTTAAAAATGTATTCATACTTGATATTTTATTGGCTTCCACGTCAAATACATAATATGAATTTACATACATCACAAACAACGATCTTAAAAACGAGTATTATGTTTAGGTAAATTTCAGTTCATTACTTCACCATTAAGCTATTCTCTGCTTCGGTGGCCGTGTTGATAAATGCATGGTATACTACCAAAAGTTATTATTATATAAAAAAAATCGAACATATACATATAATAAATAGGCTACAATAAAATTTGCAAAATCTTACGGCAAACGAGAAGGTCTCTTCTCGACAAGGTTAGATATTAACAGGGTATAATTAGTTAGAATAAGAATCACGCACATTCTAGTGCACGCCAACCAAGGTCTTTGGGAAGCTGCTCCTGGGACACTTCTGGCACTTATGAAGAGCGCCTCACGTTCGTTGCGCCACGGTATACGCCCGCATAACGGGTGTGGAGACGTGGCGGGTGGTGGAGGGGAAAGCAAGGCTACAATACGATAAAAGTCCGATGGATTGAAAGTTTGGCTAACCTTAAAGTTTTCACATTATTAACATCCGTATTTATCAAATTTGTTACAGTTGTAGCAAAAAAATTCCATGCAAATTAATATTTGTTAATATCGTATTAATGAATAAGTGTGATGATATTTAGTTTTTCTTGAAACTTCAATTTATTGATGTTAAATTCAGTCTAGACGTTTGTGTAAAATATGATATCGGAGTGTTCGGATCATGGTAAATAAATATGCATGTGCTCAAAGAATTGTCAAAATAGAGATGCACATGGCACTGGGGAGATCCCCTTCGATTTCCTTGGTAAGTAGACAACTACTAATACACAAGTGCAAATCCCTTGAGCCGCTTTAGTTCAATACCGTGACGTAGAAATCTCTCCGCTAACCTAGGCACTCAAGATAACACAATAAACACCGTACTTGCTAGTAGTTCACGTAAGAACGTATTTCTATGAATAAAACTTTTGATCACTGTACAACTTGACAATACATAAATTTTATGAACACACAAAAATCTGTTCGAAAACGGCTTATAAATTATACATTTGGAATTAATTATTGGAGTTCATTCCCATATCTTAGCTTCAGCGCTGTCGTGTATTTTTTACGGGCCCAATTTATTTATATGTTTACCATTCAGTGTTCTATTAGTTGGGCCATAAGAGATGAGCTCATGAGTATCTTTTATTCGTAATGTAAAGCCACCGCGTTGTTCCAAGTCACGTTTCGTACGCAATAGTGCCAGAGTCAATGCCGTACTCCAATCAGTGATTCCCCTTCTATGGCGTAGTAATATATTATTATAATGATTCCCTTTGTTTGATTTTTTAAAACAAAACCATCATAAACATGTCATCACTCTCTTGAATAAATAATCTGTAATTTTCATCTGATTTGGCATACATTCTTCTTTAAAATATATATAATACGATAATTTCATTTATTATACCATTATAAAAACAACGTAACTTAGAAAATTATACTAAGAAAATGAAATATCTAATACGAACCGAAATTCAACTATTGTAAAACTGACAAAACTAGTATAAATCAGAAAATTTTGTTCTTAAATAAGCTCGCTTTTCTCTCAGTAAAAACTCTGTATTTATCTTAGATTGCGTGTGATATTTTTTTAACCATATGTTTTAGTAGAAAAGAGTAAATACTTCACTAAAAATATTGTCCCTGTTCTTGTCACAAAAGAAAAAAACATTTGAACACGCATTTTCTATTTTTTTTTGCCAGCAGGCAAAAGAAACTAAAACTATACTGAAATGACGTGTGCTTTTTTGGAAACGTTTAAACCCTCGGTGTGCGTACTTTTATTGCTATTTGGATGCCAAAAATAAAGTGTATTATAACATTCTCGTAAAAAAAATTATATTTACATAGTAAATTAATATATATTTTTTATATACCATGTTCGCTCCCAACGTGGAGCATATGGATCTACACATT
>JAGVSQ010003180.1:0-22353 GCA_022683975.1 Rhyacophila evoluta | reverse complement strand
AGCATATTAAAATATTTTAAAAAAGAATAAAGAAAGAATTAAAAATACATATATACACAGAAGGAAAATAGTATGTATAAGAGCATACATTTTGCTCTAACTATGCTCTTCAATAACTTTGAAAAACTTCCATCAATTTCAATAAGATATTTTTCTATTTCTGGCTGTCCAGCTTTATTGGCTACTTCGGTGATTGACCTCTCTTGAAAGAGAAGCATTTTTCTTCTCCGTGTCTTTCTGTTCCCCTTCTTCGCTGACCCGTGTCAGGTTAATGGGCCATTTCAATTTGTCGATGCGTTGTCAATTGCAGGATGGCCTATATCCAATTCGACAAACTTCTGATTTTTTCTTAAGTAAAAATGCGGTTTTATTTGTTCATATTAATCAACAATATTAACAAATTTGTGTTACTTAAATAAACAAGATACAGCGATATTCAATGTCCAAACATTAAGTGTTCATATTTATATATTATTCAGTGTTTATATATTATTAAACTACTCACTTTAGTGTACAGGACGCTGATTTATTTTGCATATACTTGTTTTATCACACAACTCCTGATTGTGAATTCTTGACTTTTTTTAACTAGAGATTGAAAAATCTCTTTTTGTAGCAGTTTCCTAAATCTCGAGAATCAGAGGATTTTATTTACTTAAATTCTCGAGAAATCGATAAAATCGAAAATTTTCAAATTTTACCAAGAAATATCGCACGTTCATTTTTTGGTAATTTTAAATTGAAGAATGAAGTAATGCGAGACTAATTTTTTTGAAATGCTCAAAATTCTCAAACAATTTCTCGAGAAAAAAAATTAAAAATATTCAAAATTTCTCGATCACAATCTCTAGACTCTAGACACAATTTTTAAGTGCGTGCGGACTGAAACTAGTGTTTTTTTTTTTATATTCCATGTTTGCTGCCAAAATGGAGCATTTGCATCTGCGCAGTGTGAAGATATCCACTCAAACAGTAAAGTATATGAATCTCCCCAATCTGAAGACGTCTTGACAGATTATTTTTCACAAGAATTGTTTGCCAGACAATTGCTCTATCTAATGGGCATCCAGTTCTGCATTTTCGGATAATAAAAAAAACTATAAAAAAAACATGCGTCTCCAATGGTTTGAGCGGTTTAGTAACAATCAAAACAGTTTTTAAGGACAAGTGACCCATAAACAAGTAATCTAAATTAAATTGAAGATGGTAAAAAAATCGTTTTTGTGGATATTTTGCCGACATTATCCACTTGCCTGGGGTCGTTGTCTTCCGCCACCACGTAATATTACGTGCATTCGATCGATGAAAATATTCGGCCGGGGTATCACGTCAGAATTGGAAAATCCATTTTACTTTTTTATTTATCTAATCAGCTGATTGTGACCGCAAGCCAAAATTATAAAGTATAATAACGATACCTCCAACATCCGGACGAGATGTCCGAGACACCTGCTTCACACCTGCCCCTTGTAATAAAAGTTTTGTAAAAACCACAACCTGCATAAGTCTACTAGAACTAGACACAAATTTATTCATTGGCCTGTCGGAAAGTTCGTAACAAAAGCTATATCCAGATGCGTGGTGCTTTAACATGAGACCATAAGAAGCGAAATATTTTTTACATTTGAAATATATAAAAAGCAGTTGAAAAATATTTTCAATCATATCTACTATGGCAGTGTCTCCCCTATAGCGTAAAGGTTAGCGTGCCCGACTCGCAATCCAGGGAGTGCGGGTTCGATTCCCACATCTGTCAGATTTAAAAAATCCAGGACTGGATGCTCAGTAGGTTGGGTATCTTCTGACGAACAATTCTCGTAAAAAGACAATCTGTACAGACATGTGGAGATCTTCACACTGTAGATCCGTATGCTGTTATTTCGGAGCGAACATGGCTTATAAAAAAACGTTTGTATTATTTGTATTGAAATGTATTAAATAATTATATAGATTACAAAGTTTCATTTCTAGAAATATTCCTGCGTGGGAGTTATCAAAACTTTGAACAAGATGATAGTATATTAAAAATTTAAATGTGCTTAAGCCGCTAATATATTTTAAATCCAACGACTTAAACTTAAATTCTTTGTTAACACAAAGTTTTCCAATTTCGTTTTGTTTTCCAATGTATATTATTATAAAATGCACATAAGTAAGCTTGGCATTGAACAAAACTGTGTGACCATTTGATATGGTTTGAGCTTAATTGTAACTGATATGAGATTGCAATGTATACTTTCAGGATTATGAAGTCGTTTTTATATGCTCTACTTTCCAATCTAATCTCGATTACTAATCTTGTTCGTCTAATGTAGCAAAAGTAGTGCATCTGACAGCCGGTCAGGATATTAAAAAAATACATAAATTTTTCATTTCTTAGGTTTTTAAAATCGAACATAGAACTTTTTTTTTATACACCTTGTTTGCTCCCTAAGTGGCGCAAGATATCCTCTTCGAGTCCGAGATCCATATATCTCCTCAATGTGAAGTCGTCTTGACAGATTATTGTTCACGAGAATCGTTTGCCAAACAATTGCTCAACCCAATGGGCATTCAGTCCTGCATTTTAATTTTTTTTAAATCCAACAGATTGGGAGTCAAATCCGCGTTCCTCGGATTGCTAGGCGTGCACGCTACCAACTACGCTAACCGGGGGAGCTAAACCCTTAATTTGCTACTCGATCAACAAATAAATTACATACGTTTTGTGAAACGTGATTTAGATAACTAGAATAATTATTGCAACATTGAAATATTTATTCAAAATAAATTGCCATTTTCATAAACGTTTCAGTACGGTAAGTATTTAAATAACCCATTAACATCCGCTATGATATTATGTTTAATTGCTGTAAATATTACAGTATTGTTATGTATTTGGAATAAATAAATAATTATATTTTACTGGGCAAAGTAAAAATATTTACCCATTCTGTAATGTAGTACGGCTTTTTTATATTCATGCATGTAAACATGGTTATTCACTTATTCTAAAATCACAATTTAAATAATATAATATGTAATAATAATTTGACAGTGTTGGCCAGAGGCGCTGCGATGTATTTGTCACCCTTTTGTGAAAGCAAAATATGCACCCCTGCCTTTTTTAAATTCAGTTTTGGTAATAAATTCGCGAAGTGTATATGATTATTGTTAAGGCCATAAAGGTAATTTTCAATTATGTAATCAGATAAACGAGTATAGTCAAGTATTCTTTAGAAGTTTAATCATGTCAAATTTTAGTTTTTATTATGAACCGATTTTAGATTGGAATATTAACATTTTGAGGAGTGTCCGAGCGCCTTATTGCGTTATTTTTTGAAATACATGTTAAATGTATTATTTGTGTATTAAATTTATGCAAAAAAATGTTATTATTTCTTTTAATATAAATACTAGATAGATCTGTCAATGATATGTAGAAGTCAGTATAATTATATCATATATTTTTAGGCTACAAAAATACGTAAACATTACGAAAGATTACTTGAACATTGAAAAAAGCCCTTATGCTTATTCTATAATTATTACGTTTTGTAAAGAAACTAAAGATTATTTAGCTGTTCAGAGAAACACATAGATCAATCATATGGGTTCAAATTTGTTCTCAAGTACTCCTTTGATTTTGTACTGGGATTTTGTACATATGGTAATTTTATACACATTCTTACCAATTCGGAACAAGTTTTCAGTTTATTTTGTTTCTTTTTTGGAAATAAAAGAGCATTGTTCTTTAATTTGTTCACCAATCAACGTATCCAATTTGATTGATTTTATGACATTACTTGAATTGATAGCAGTGAAAGATTTTAGTGTTTAAAACGTGTGTAAATAAAATAATAACTCAATTATAAAAGGGTTAAATACGTCTATAGATTATAAAATGCTATGTTCGTTTCAATGCTATAATCCTTTATGGATTATCAGTAAATTAATTTCAGTACATACTTGTATTGTATGTAATACAACGTTATGCGCTCAACCTCAAATATCCTGATTAAACTGCGAAAAGGGAATATATTTTTATTGTGATTTAGCCATTTTATATAATTTTGTAGTTCGTTAAATTCAATCGGATGTTTATTGTATTTTAAACCTATCGGTATTACGCGCCCTGTTGGATGACGTATAAGTGCTATCTACTGGTTTGCCGGCGACTAGATACGCCTCTGGCTCAATATAAAATGATTTTATATTCTAATATGTTATAAAGTGGTTATTGCTATATAGACTAGAGTGCAGGTTTAGCATATCGATAATAAATCCTTCCGATTAGAAACTGTCATATTAAAATAATTATTATTTGTTTCATCGGCTATATATCGAGAGGTAATAAATTAATATACATTCATAAGTAATAATTATTACACTCGTTTCGGTTTTATGGTTTTCAATGCCGTTAATGGACTTTATTACTAAATTTTCCGTCGATTTAATTAATACGTTGTCCTATAAAATATATATTTTACTTGGCTTAATGAATTAGCGTTCTGATGCTTAAAATTATGTAAAATATTAGATCGATTATGTAATATTGCATGACTTACAGATTGTTGAGCTTTGATGATGACTGATTTGAATATTATACATGTTTTTTGGTTTATTCCATCATGAAAGCTCATTATGTGTAACAGTAACAAAGTATTATGTGCAGTATTCTACCATATTTTACATGGGGCTTAGTGCGGCCCGCACTTGGGCCATATGTCATTTCGGTACCGACCGCACCAAGACGCCTCGTGGGCCGCTGGATCCCGACCGCTGCTGCAGAATACAAAAAAATGATAAAATACGTGAACCTAAAATGAATTGTGTCACAGATGAAATATTTATCAACATAAGTATAAATAAGCAACATTTTTTGAATTGGATTTTGATTATAAATCAATCAACAAATTTAAGGTCAGTTGTTTAAGTGAAGCTTTTTTCGTTGGTACAGTAAATATGTAATGCTAACATATATGTGTAATTTGTAAACTTTTGTAAAAAGAAGAAAACCGTCATTTCGATGTCTGCAAACCAGCCTAATCCATCTGCGTAAAATATCCATGAGCGACCAATAACTTTGGTGAATGTGTATGCTGCTATCACTATGCCAAACGTACCTAATCACAGTACATTTAATTGATCTAATAGTTTGCAGTTTTGATGATCAATTCTTCATCTATTGAAAATTACTTATATAGTTTAGTTGATATACATCGTCGGCAGAGGACAGTGATGTGGCTGCGCAGCCTCATCGGGCAACGATGAAATGCGATATCGTCCTTGAAGAATCTTGCATTGTGCTGTCATTTTTCATATTCTGCGAAAATTTTCGATTCATTAAACCCGCAATCAATTTAGTATGACGTATATTTTGTTTTGAGAAAATAGGCACTAATACCTGTTCTGATGCCACGCTGCATCCGGTACTCGAAACTTCATTAAATTATCTAAGTATTTCTAGGAACTTAAGTCCCAAGGAAATTGAAAAAATCATCATAGACCGCGCTGTTTCGATGGTGTTATTGGAAACGAACACCGATCATGCGTAAATTATTTGTTAAGCCATCCGGTCTGAGTGTGATGCTTTCTATCATATCTGGCGAGTCATTTTTGTCTTTCGCCTGCCAGTTGAAAACATATAATATTTACTCTCGCCTTACTGCACCAAAACCTACGGTGCACCCGCTAAGTATCCAGTTAAAATGTATCTTTTATATTCTAATTATGCAAAATCTGCTAGATCAATTACCGTAATTCGCTATAAAAATCGATTTATCCTCTATCAAAAGTCATATAATATAAAATAAACTCAATAAATGTAAAAATAACGGCGAAAACAGATGAGACGACATTCCCAGGCAAATATCATGTACGTACTGATTGACTGAATCGCTTCCCAGCTGAAACGTGATGACGTCATTTAAATGAGTGATCGACGCTGACCAATACAAACTCGTATATACTAACTTGATTCACTACATACGCGAATGCCGGCTTAATACAAACTTACTATTTCTGTTGATATTTATTAATGTTTTTATTTCTTAATGCATAAAGTATGATTATATTTAAAGAAATTAAATAAAATATAAGTAATGTTCACTCACTATTCGCCACCGGGTAAGACGTGTTAAACAATATTGAAATTTTGAGTTAATTCAACTGTGGAAATTTAACTTTAATATCACTGCTGTACCAAGTTTGGATAATTCTTTTGTAGTGGATATTGTTTAGGATTTTTCGTTTTTCGCAATACAAGTAAGTCTCGGCACGAGCGCCTGACGAGAAATGTGGTATAATAAATTTTATTACCTCTTTCGGATTGACTTGATTTTGCTCATTGGTCGCTGGAAAATGCTACTCAAATAAAATAAAGCGATTATCGGGTTGTTTTATGGCGTAATATAACTTATGTTACGTGCTATTATATAATTCAATATATTATTTTAAATATAAAAAAAAATACATGACAGTTTTACAGAGGTGTTTATGTGCTATATCCCTAGTAACTTGGAGGTTAACGTGCGCGCCTGGCATCTAGGGAATGTAAGTTCGGTTCTTGCATCTACCGGATTTTAAACACTCGAAAATGCAGGGCTGAATGCCCATTGGATTGATCAATTGTCTGAAAACCAATTCTCGTTAAAAATTATCTATCAAATCATGGCTTCTCATTGCAGATATCCATATACTTCACTTTGGGAGCAGACACATTCATACTCTGTAGGTTCATATGCTTCACTTTCGGAGTGGACATGGTAAATAAATATGTAGACGACGACAACAACTAAAGAAATGAATTTGAATTCGTAAATTCAGTTCAAACCTACATAACATTTTCCCATTCTATTGCAATGTGTTCATTTATATCTGTGTTTCTCCCTAAAATTTATCTTCCCACTTTCGATATGAAAATATTTTCGTTTTCTGTTGATAATTTTAGCAAAATGCAATAGGTGTAATAGTCCGCTCTACGCTCGTATAAAGATGTCAACAAACAAATGATTATGCTTGCAACAGGAGTATATATTTTTTTGTAATTACTTCAGCTTTCTATACATGCGGTAAGTAAGTGTGTCCAAGTTCATAATGTCGACAGTAAAAAAGATCCACTTCAGAGAATTACGTACAACCAAGTCTAATCATACACTTAGTAATGATTCTATATCACGCACTGCATTCTCACCGTGCGTAGCGTGCATTGAACTTACGTACCTGGAGGTCGGGGCAGCCATGAGTGCTGTCTCCATCGGGAAAATATTGGAGCTATGTTAAATTTTAATACCACAATGGATTACATATTTCCACAAAGATTTCCAAAATATAAAGCTTTATCTCGACAGATTCTTTAGTATCCAGAATTGATTGTCAGCCACTTTCCCAATTCAATTGGCGTCCAGTCCTACATTCTTTAAAAAAAAATCTTTAGCAGTTGTGAGATTCAAACCTGCAACATCATGTAGAATAGAGTGCACGCTTATTTCTATGCTACGTAAGAAAGCTTTGGAATATATTGGATGTCGAATATCAAACTACGATATTTTGGACATAATATGTAGCAGAAACTCTTACTTATAAAGAAGGGTAATTCTGGGATAAAGATAAGAGCAATACGACACGCGTTACGTGTAAATGTAAAAAACAAGATTTTATAATGTAAACCAACTTGATTGTTTCGAATATCGGACTAAAAGGATGATCATCGACCTTTTAGAGAATATAGTGATAATACTAACCTAAATGGGCTTTGACAGAATGTCTTAGAAACACTGCCAATATGAAACTGAGGCTGTAGAATCATTACTCAATATGATATTTCAATGATTCGATACAGAATGGTGATGTTCTTGAAGATTAGGAAATCAAATTCATTTAAATCAGCATTTTGATTCTGATGTGACCTAACAATTCTAGTGACATGAAAATGCTGAAGCTTTCTGTAATGATTTTATTTTTCATGACAATATTGTAAAATAAAGGAAAGCAAAAAATTTTGTCGTAGTAATTGACAAATCACGATGAATAAAGAATCGAATTGGTTGAAAGGTGGACGACATCTAGTGAAACAGGTTATTGTATTTGAAGTGGGGGCACCCTACAAAGATGCACTCGGCCGTTGTCGAGCACTAACCTGGTCGCTTTTCCTTTTTTACTGGCACTTCCTAGCTGCGAATCGCCAGTAGGAGCTTGTTTACCTATTTATACGTTTCAGTGCAACTTCGGCTTAAATGCTATCGGCCACATATCTTAATATTTTATTCTGCGCACTTTTTTATTATCAATGATTGACTATTGCATGCGAGCTTTGTAGGAGACTACCGAAAACACATATTTACAATTTATTCTATTAATTTTCGATCTGTACCTTGGCAATAATTTCATATGCTGATAACTTGAGATCTATTTTATAAATCGTCGCCAATATTGCAGGAACACGTACCTTGACCTTTTGGATTAAGTCACTTTGTAAAGTATAGTTTTATTTTTTGCAATATCTTTTGCATTGACACATACATCGTACGAAATATTTAATATGCTAGTTAGATGCATGTGTCATTATTTCATATTTTTATTTCTCATTTCATGGTAATGTATAACATTAAGAATGTAAAGATGCAATACTGAACTTCGCTTGGTCATGGGATACTGTATCTCAGGAGATCTTTTATCTAGTCTACATCTTGCTCCAGATAACTAAATAATACTTAAATGAAGACCTGTAAAGATCTAATAAGCTTGCATATGGACAAAGAAAATAATAATTTAATAGTATTAAATCTGTATGGTTCACATTATGTAATTCCTCAACCCTTTCATTAATGAGATATTTTTTTATGCACACACGTTTTAAACACTAAAATCTTTCACTGCTATCAATTCAACTAATATCGTAAAATCAATCAAATTAAATATGCCGATTCGTAAATAATGCTCTTCTATTTCTAAACAAAAAAAGTAAACTGAAAAGTTATTCCAAATTGGTAAAAATGTGTATAGCATTACCACACGTGGTCGCTTCCATTTCGGAATCAAAGGGCCACTTGAGATGAAATTTTAACGCATATGACTGATTTACGTGGAATTTTATGTGTTTTTCTGAACAGCAATCTTCGTTTCTTTACAAAACATAATAACTATCGAAAGAGCATAAGGAAATATATTATAGCCTAAAAATATGTGATGCATTTGTGGTGACTTCCACAGACATTAACCGATCTATCTAGTATTAATATTAAAAGAAATTATAACATTTTATTAACTTAAAATAATAGAATGGCTTTGAAAACAAGGCGACACAGCACACGGACGTACATATACGTCCATACTCCCCAAATAGTTAAAAAGGAAATGATTGATCGATCGAAAGAAAAAAATAGATCAAGTGTGAGTAAATGTAAATCATACTTTAAACTGATGATAAAAAGATGGATGTATGTCGACTAAATTAGTGCCCAAATAGTGTCATAATTTCTCCTTAGATTGCTTGTCCGTCCATCGTTAGGCGACAGCTGAAGTAGATAGATTTTTGAATTTTATTATTTCATATTCAACTTATTAATAAAATGTTGCAATTCTTTGTCTGAAATTTCAAATTTAAGAACCCGCTGATTTGTGTTAATACAACACAAGTCAGTGACTCTAGCCAATTTTAGCTCCAGCAGAACTGTCGCCGTGAGCACGCCGCACAAGGGAACATCGTGGTGCGTTGTTTATGTTTCGCAACAGCTGGAGAATGCATTTAAATCCACAATCAAATCATTATTATAATACGCATTCGCTCTTCCCCATACGTAATATGAGTTTCTTCTAACCGCATTGCGTTTTTTGAGTATTAACCCGTTGTCGTCGGATGAAACTTTTTTTAAATTACCGAAGTTTGTGGCTATCAACTTACAGTATGTTTTTAATATCATTATATTAATTAAGTTATGATTTTCCAATAGCAAACGACAATAAACAAACTGACAGACGTTCGAAACTTAATCTCAATGAAAAGCTTTTTTTTTATAATTGTCAATTTTCTTTGCCTAAATAAAATCAGTTCTTCCTAAATACTGTTGAACTATTGATAACGAGTTGCCAGCGGATCCATAAATTGATCATTACATTTAATGTATAAAACAAAATAGAAAAAACATAGTTTTGACTTATATTGGAAAATAGTACAAAAATTTATAACGAACTTATATGTATTTTCGAATCAAATATAATGTAACAAATCGTCGCCAACGGGAAAATACCTCGCATATAGTCGATTTGGCGTAAATTAGTTAAATGTTCCATTGCATAGAGTTTCAGCCATTTTTCCGATTGACAATTCTCTAATATGTATTGTAATTTAATTAAAAATATTTCATATGCGGTCATATCGACTGTAAAAAGAAAAACGGACTTAACCCACACAGAAAAAAATTTATAGGAGGCAAAACGTTTACTTATTGATTTTGAACCAAAGTCAAAACATGAATTATGCCTTCAAGTGCACGTAAATTAAAACTGATGTTTAATTTACTCAATATGATGTTAATTTAAACAGTTATTTGAGACAAACCAATAGAATCGATGAAGTAGAAACCCTTTTTCCTGGTCATCCTTTTTTTTTAATTTAAAAGTTAAATCTAGACACTGATTTAGAATTTAGAGATTACATCCTTTTGATATAACGTGAATTATGCCCATTGTGATTGACGAATGAAAACTGTTCTGAAATAAATGAGGGTTACGTCTTTTTTCCTTCATATATCCATATACTACATGTCATTTTGAAATGCATGTCACGTATTCCAGATCTACATAAAAGCTTTTAACATATCTGTTTTTATTTGTGAACATACAATCTGGCGTGTAAAACTACAAAGCACTTTTGAAGTTTTAAAAAAACACACCGTAATTCTCAAAAATCAATTTCTAGCTCCTGCACAATTATGTTTTTGACATATGGAGATATTAACCCATTCACGATGATATATAAATAAAAAATAGTTTTTTCGATATCCTTTACATCAGTATTACTTTTTCATGAATTGGTATTATCCTAATTATATTTCTATGAATTACATAGATATTAAAATTCTTCAAGATGGCTTGCCACGATTTCCTCCACAAAGTCCCACCGTCACCTTTTTGGAACAACTTGTATAGGATAGAAATAAAATAAATATCTTATTCATAATTTGTAACAACTGCGCCAATTCTTAGTAGTACAACGTTAAAAAACAAAAATGTTGGTTTCGTTTATTTTGATTGTGCCCATCTGAACTATTCGAACCTACCACAGTTCCTAGCATGCTATGTTTTCTGATTCAAACTGCATTTGCAGGGTTTACATTACGTTTTCTCGGAAGCGATATTAAATTTACCGGTTTTGTACAATAATAAATGCGGAGTCGCGTGTTTTAGTAGGTCCATCAATATGACAGCTTGACGATTATTTTGTACGTAGGTAATTTATTTTTTTCGTTGGCGACTTGGTTGTGTAGGCTGCTTTTGATTCGGAAGTGGAAAATGATTGGTACAGATATTTGGACTGGCAGATCTTTTAAATATATGTTTTTATTATTTATATAATATGTCTATAATATCTGTGTATATTACTAAATTTACTTCCAATTTATGTTGCATATCATCTAATGTCTATAGTAAATTCTACGAAAATCGTTTTAGTTTCTGTTTATTTCGAAATGGTTGAACTGTATCAATACGATTTAATTAAAAAAAATAAATATGTAATGTAGTTGTGAATGACTAATGGAAATAATCTCACATGCATCGTTTTTTAAGCTACCAGTTTGACATGAAAAATCAAGAGCATAAGATGAAACTTTCGAAATCTTCTCTTGTATTTTACACAAATAAAGAGCATATGAATCTCTACAGCGTCACGATAATCTATTCCAAGAATGGAAAATACGGATCTTTGATATGCAAATAGATCTTTTAGGCGGTTGAAAGTTGTGAGATGTGTTGTTGGTGAATTGGTATCTATGTTTATTTTCAATTTAAATTTGAATTGCTACTTTTAGTGTTGGTGGACCGCCGGCAAAAATTTCAAATGCAGATCGCCCGTAGTGGTTTAAACTTTGGCCACCCATCTTCTATAATGTATTCGGGTGTAGGTCATTAGTTAACATAGAAAAATGGTTGCAGATTTGAAATCCTTTTACAGTTCAAATTAAAGTGTGCCAACTGATCGCGATTGATGAGACGGATAGAACTTATATACCATCAGATCTCAAAGATGGCAATCGTACGTAGGTGCGTTGGAGCGGAGCATTTCTAAGTTGGACTAGCCTGTAACTTTTGTACAGCACCAAGATCTTTCAAGGTTCATTTGGGTTTGGCTCTGATCTCTCGTCTGATCCCAGACATGAAGTATACTGTTCTCATTGCTCATTTGCACGATTAAGAACCATATGGGGCAGGTTTTTGCCAGTGTTCGACCTAAACAAGCTGGAGGGCTATTTGCCCCAGAACAGATACAAAAAAAGAAAAAGATTTTTAAAAATTGGATAGTAACATATTCTTTATATATTGTTTCTAATTCTTTGAAATTATGATAATGTCTTACAACCACCTCGTTAATGGAAGTCGAATCTCTCTGTAATTACATCAGCCTCCATCTTGCGATCTAAAAGCTCGCCTCCGTTAGAAGCTTTATCGCAACTCGCGCTAACCTTTGTCATTGTCCCCAAAACATTACATTATCTGTTCCCCGGGTATAATGGCGAAATCCTGCCGCGTCAAACGGTCGCCTTTCATCCACCCTCCGCCTCGAGCCTCGCTGTAAAGACATTTCCTAATTCTAAACTTTGCATGGCACCCCGTAAAAATTTATCACTCTTCAAAGACCCTTCTTGTTTCAAACTTTTGCGAGAGTTTTAACATATTTCCCGTCATTTGACGTGATAACCCTGTGAAACGTCCGATTTTCCTGATGCGGTGCTGGGACTCTGTTTGATCTGCCAAACGGTCTTCAATGATATTGTTTTTAGACCAGCATTGGCATCCAATGTGGAGTAGTAGTTTTCGCGTGCAATTCTGTTTAGTGTAAGACACAAGTTCGAATCTTACAGGTTTAAAACGTCCAATAGTTCTGTGTGATTATTTATATTTTCTTTTCTATATTATTATTATTAATACGAACGTCACCGTTAAGTATACTCCTTTAATTAGAGGGCTTTAACAATATATATGTCGTCGCCAATATTGCAGGAACACATAACTCGATTTGTTGGTCTAAGTCACTTTGTATAGTATAGTTTTATTTTTTTGCAATCTCGTATCATTGGCACATTTTTTACTAACACAAATTACTATAAAACGTGCAACAATTATGTTTCGTTGCAAGAATGTTCCAATCTTATAAAATATTGTAAAACATAAAACTTTACTTCACAACGTGACTGAAACCAACAAATCTAGCTACGTCTTTCTGCAATATTGGCGACGATAAATTAAACACAATTTCTCACTAAAGCTACCTGAGATATGGGCGTTTATGTGAAATAACGTATGATTAAAAAAATCGATTCACTGCATATCAACCACAACACAATTCTCAGTTGACTTTTGTATGGCACATGTGCGCACAGTGAGATTCGTACAGAATATACACTGTAATTGTTATCATTGGATTGTATGTTAACTGTAAAAGACATAATTCTAAGTTAATAGTAAATATGTTTAAATAATATACACACATACCACCCTTCAATATATGATATTTTCGGAATTTATTATCAGTATTGTGGCGTCGCTAATATTGCAAGAACACGTAAGTCGACTTTTTTGGTTTAAGTAACCTTTTAAAGAAAAGTTTCCTTTTTTGCATTTTTTGTATGAATACATTATATTTATAGTACGTGTCCATATATACGTAAGTAAATTGTAATCGATTTTCTGTAGTATTAACGACGAAACGTGCATATATATTTTATCAAGTTTTTATTTCCCAATATTCCATTGTTCGTTATTGTAATTTATGGTAAGAGTAGTTGATAAAACTCGACTGAGTATATAATTATCTACGCGTGTGATTTGTTTCTCGTGGACATATATGATTCTGTGATTTATTGCTGAAATATTGTTGACATCCCCTGAATAATAACGTAGTAGCCAAATAATGCCACTCAAATGTTGCATAGCACATCTGTCAGTGTCAATAAATCCGAAATGAAAGAAATTTCAGATTGAAAAATGCATTTATCTCGCATCGTGAACCCGGCCGAATTATATTCCCATTATGTCTGGGTTTACGGCCGAATCTTTCTTTGTTCTGCTCGACGGAGTTTTATTGTTTTGAACACTTCACAACACGCGTTTATCTGTGAATTATATAATATATATATATATGCATAATACTGCAACAAGTGTGCTCTCACGAAGGGGATAATTCATTTTATTAGAGATGCATTATATTATATATTTCTTCTATGCAGTAGAAATCTATATTTGTATACCTCTCGATGCTTGGTGCAAATATTGTATGTCCAGTGTCTATTGAGTTCGCCAGCATTAGGCCGAGGCTGCGATAGGTGCCGCGGCGGCAGAGCGTCGGAAACAGAGATGCAAAATAGGTATAAATTAGTGAGTGAGCAAGTCCGGCAGCATGACAACACGTCGTAGTCACACCAACTTGCCCACTCGCCTACTTATAGCTATTTACATCTCTGCTGCCGACGCTCTGCTGCTGTCGCTCTACCGCGTGGGATTTATCGGAGCCTTGACCTTATATCTTTGCGTTGTTAAAATATTTTAACTACATCTAGTATATTTGAGAAGGTATTGTTCCGTCTGAAAACGTAAATCGTGAATTATCAAGATATTTAAAAAAATTTAAATACGATTTTTTCAACACATACAAAACTTGACATTGCAAAATAGACATGGACGCACTGAACAAACGACCAAACCATCGATAGTTCATTAAATTTCATTCTATAAAAATATCTATCTATCAAACTTGTCGATAGCTATTTCGTATGTTACTCAGTTACAGTGTTATAGTCGTAATGGATGTATCGTAATAATCATATTCTTACTGATTCTCATACAACGCATTTATAACCCATTTGGTAAGTATGCGGTAAACAAAACAGTTTGTGCCCCGGTGAATTCGAGATTAAAAACTGATTTAACCTATTCTTTGGAATACACCAAATTAACATCTGGTGTCAAGATTTGGTGGGTAATGGAAGTTTAAAAAAAACAATTCCATTTAAATCAATAAAGGAGAACTTTTCGTTATTTGGGACGTTATATTAGTATTTGAGTGAATGATTGAACAGATACAACCTCCTATACCGTATAGCACTGTATTATTGGAAAGTTTCCTGAAAAAATATGAGGAGAATAAATGGCGTCACGTCTTTTAGTTAATATAAACTCTAGTCTTTATAAATATTATACATACATGTCAGTTTGATATGATTAACAGGTTTTTATTAATTACGTGATAATTTAATAAAGTGTTGTTTTTATTCCTGGTAAAATCAACATCCAACAAGCATCATTACTCCTCAGTACTATTTATGAATTACTTCACTTATTTATATTATAATAGAGAACTAGTGCTTCGTTGAAATATTATTGATTTATATTGTGTTTATTTCTCTGTGAGATATAGCGTTAGTTAATAACATGCAAAATATATATACTACATATGCATAAAGCTCTGAATTGAAAGCTTTGTCAATACATGTTATTATATATACCATTCATTTCCATTCATAACCGTTTAGCCAATAAACTATGTATACATTTAGGGTAACACGGGAAACATTACAATAACTCAATATTCAATCAATGTGTCCCCTCATTTTCATCGTCCTTTGACCTTTTGATCTCGCAGTTTCATGTACAAATTTTATTTTGCAATTTTATTATGGCTAAGGGTATTGTTACACGTCGCCCCCACCTCAGTCGGCTGAAGCCCCAGTTTAAATCCCTGGCCTATTTACCAATCGCTGACAATCTATTTTACGTCGAAAAAGTTTCCCCTGCGCGTTTATGAGTGCTGCTGAGCGTCTTTTGTCCATTTACTTTCGCACCCACTTTGGTGTTTTGTTGTGTTGTAAAATTTAGTAAAACAAGCATATGTCCATGTGACCATAATTACTTGGCTTATTAACCCTTTTCGGGATTGATATTTAGGCATGCCGTTGATCCACATCTAAATACGGAAGTCAAACATATAACGAAGAAGCTTTATAGACGAAATGTACAATAACCTAACCTAACAATACTCTATGGTTCATTAAAAGTGTATCCCAGATTTTCTTCGAGGATGGCGTTGGATTCGTCGGATCCGGTAGTTATCGCAAGCTTAAAAAAAAACATATATTTTCGGCAACCAAAATAATAAAGTTGCCCTTGCACTGTATCATAGCGTTCCACTTGATGATACTTCAAAAATTTACATGAATAAATATCCATCACCTTCAAAATATCAATAACGTTTTATTATAAACGTTGATGTGGTTCAGTCTGGTTACAAATAATGGCGCTGTTTAAAAAAACATGTTTTTACCTGTCACAGGTGTGACATCTAAAAAATATTAAGTACATAAAAACACGCGCGTATTTAAATGCAACGTTGTGTCTAAATTTCAAAGCGATCGGTGAAGAACTTTCGAAGATTTAAAGATTTTGAACAAACATTTACTCTTTAATTTATATAGATTACACTGTTGATATCATGTGTATCTATTATATTTCACCATATCTGCTCCGAATATTTGATGGAATCCGTGCATAGATCTCTACAATGTGAAAACTTCTATTAACAGATAATACATTTGCATAATGATTAGTTGTCGAATGAATCCATCAACCATTCTTCAGTCCTACACAATTATGCTTCTACGGGACTTGAACCAGTGACATCCGGTACTAAAGTGCCCGCACCTTTTAATCCGGCCACCGAGTCAATATTTTACGTTGATAATTTAACATTTTTTTACATACCGACTAACTTTTGTAATATTTTTTGAGTAATATGCGTCAAATTTGACGTTTGAAAAACTGCATACGAGTACATAGTTCAAATGCTAACCGCTTTCATTAACAATGTATTCATCTCATTTTTCTCTGTAGATATAGTCAATTATATCTTAATTTTAATGTATCAACTATGTTTAGACAAAAGGCATTAACCCTCACATAACAATAATGCTGTGAGTGAGGTTTAATCCCTTTTTCCTGGACGCAAACATGGTAGGTGCTCCTTGTTTCAAAATTTTAAACCGAATTTCGATAATAATTCGGCACTATCGGCCTTATCCTTTTGGCAGACTGCGTATTTATTTAGTTGTATACATTATGATTCTTAAGTAAAATCACTTAAAACACAAAAAACTGAGTATTAATGCCTTTTGCCTAAACAGCTTCGATATGTGTATGAAAATGAAGATCCCTATCAAAATTTAATCGTGTTGATTTTAGGGTTACCCAATGAATTGCGTAGTTTTCGCCAAATAAGATACATATATAACTGTGTAAATGAATCCATAGTACTTACCAACAATTCGTTCTATCAACAGCTGTTATAATTTTTGCATCTGGGTTAGAAATGTTACGCAAAATAGGGTTAGTCAAAAACTATTTCTTCGGTTAATCAGCATGTCAGATAATCCTACGTTTGATTCTATTACAATCCCGCTTATTTAATATAAGTGGATAAAAATACCTTTTATATTATCACCTTGTCGATTGTCGAAATACAAAACGTATCTTTTTTTTGTAAATGTGGCCAAATAATACATTTCAATACGTGGTCCTCACGTGTGCAACTCTGATTCGAACGTACACTTAATCCTTGCGATGTGATCATTTTTTCCCCATTCACCCCAAGCTACACCATTTTTTCACTCTTCAATAATTCAGATGAATTTTCTTCGGAAGTCCATTGTACACAAACGCGGTGTCAGGTTCTCAACTTGGGGGGGAGATCCGTTCACTTTTTTTCTCCTTCACCTCTGCCGAGGGCGATCGAGATTTTGTATCTCTCGTGTTATATTATATTTTGCCATATATATTCAAATCCATCCCAGAAATAAACTGGATTGACAGATGACTTGTGCCTACATTTATATGTATAATACAAACCCAGAATAGGAAGGTGATAAATTCTACGGGAGAACTTTTCATTGGGGAGTTTTTAAACATTATTTTTTTCTTAGTCCTTTTATTGAATTATACAAACAAATCTAATGGTGTAGTTTCATCATTTGTTTATTCTTTAAACATAGTGAAGCCTAAATATATTACAAATCTAAAAAATACAGCGTACTCTTAAAGATCCGGATGCGGCTTATCCGCATCATGTGTTGAAGAATATTTATAATATATATAATTATTTAAAATTTGAAAGAAAAATGAATAAATACAAAGTTAAAAAAAATGAGCGACGTTCAGTAAATTTAAGGAAGTTACATTAGAGACAAAAAAATGGGAGAAACATTTACATTACGTAAGCGAAATATATAATTAATTTAAATTTGATGAGTAAGAATCGCACCCGCATTCCCCGGATTTCTAGGCGCATACGCTACACACCACGCTACCGGGGAGACAAGTTACCCGTTGATACAATTTTTTAACAGTAGTTTAGTAATGGCTAACCATCCATAATTAACATTGTTTGGATTATCCGTATCATTCAATCATGTTTTTTTTGTTTTCAATTTTTTACCATGTTCATTTCGAAAGTGGAACATATAGATCTACACAATGTGGAGACGACCCCTCAGAAAGTGGTTTAAATCGATCTCAGTAATGCGAAGACATATCTGGACAGACAAATGCCCAACCAAATGAGCACCTAGTCCTGCATTTTTGGATTTTAAAAAATCCGACAAATGTTGGAATCTAACACGCATTCTCCGGGTTGCGAGGCGTGCACGATAACCTCTACGCTACCGGTGAGACGAATTTGTGCCTAAATATTGTTTCCAAATTCATATAGAATATAAGTTTTATACTATTTTTTAAATTATTATTATCATATTATCCATTTAGCACTAGGCTACTGAGGCGGCACTTCCCCTCCGAGGGACTGGTGTTGGATTTCTGCACAAAGCGCCGTGCATTGCATGTCAAAAGTTTTTTATTATTTATTCTTCAATATGGCTACCGCGGATTTATGAGGACATTGATAGATTACCACCCAGATAGTCGCTAGCCTTGTTGAGTCGATAGTTTATTTTTTATGCGAGAGATTATCGGTTCAATGATGGGAATAGACAACCTGGCGCAATTTTCAAATATATAGATTATTTGTCACAGTATAATATGGCGGGCATCTCACCATATTTATTACTGCTGAAAGATTCTTTTACCATATACTATTTAACGTCTCGATTACAAGAGCTGAACTTTGATAAAGTATTACGATAACTGTCGCTTTACCGCTAGATCGTACCTAAGACAATACACTGGACTCTCTTTTTTTGCACAGTTTCGAAATAATACGGTGCTACATCCCCATTTTTTTTTATTGAAATCCAGTAAACCCGAATATTTGAAATGATAAATTACTATTATTATTATTATTGATATATTACTATTATTTGAAACTGAATAAACTTTGATTTACTTACGATTTTTTAAAGTATTTTTTTTAATAAAATCAAACTACAAAAATGAATTTTATTTTTTGATATTTTGATCTGATGCAACATATAACTGTAAGGCGAGATGTATATGATTTTTTCCTGTACACCAGAGATTTTCGAGATATCAAAACATGCAAGATAAATAATTTTAATGCAAAATTTGAGACTCGCAGATGTTCTCGCATCATATGTGTCATGCGTATGCATTAATGAGTCAATGAGTTTATGTCGAAACTATTTTCCAGATCTAGAATATTGTACGCTTAGTAAGAGAAATCGTCCCGACTCACGGGTGAGTCGTTGACGTACAGGGCATGTAATCGCCAGACTGACAGCGTGCATATGGTTAAAAAGTAATTTCCAAGTCAAAAAAGTGGAAGGGCGGCGCCCTGGCCCCACTTCTTCTCTAGATTCTAGTAAAATGTTTCTTTTGCTGAATAAATACAATATTTTCATTTATAATTGTAAAAACAATTTGCGCTGTTCATTACGAAAAGAATAATTGTTCGTGCTGCCAATTATGTATGCGAGAAATTAACCTTGACCTAAATTAAAATATCCGTAATGCTAGCCTTGGTTTTTTGCTTGGCTCGGACATAAAATAAAAAAAAATGAACTGAAGTTTGAACAAGTATGGTTTTTTTTTATTGTAAATTTTAATTGTAAAAATAATGTCATAGAAATTGGAAACTGTTTTTGAGGATCGTTGTTCAGCGTGAACAAGAGCTTAGGGCTTTCTTTCTGATCGAATAATATGTGATTACGGCGGCTGGTTTCATGGTTTGTTTAAAGAGGGTTTTGTCTCCTTGGAGATTTGTCGAGAACCTCACAAAAGCACGTCGGAGTGAAAGAGGGTGCAGCGCCATGCTCGTGCAGGGCTTCTCTTTTTACCGTGTGATAGATAGACAGGCAGAAGACATTGTTGTATGAATATTCCAGTAACAATGCCACTATACGTGTAGATATATACTCGTATATAGCTACTCCCATGCAAATGTCATGTATTACTACATGTATAAATTGTATATTATAATTCTATATTGGAAAGATCAGTGAATGCTACAGAAATCTGTATTTTTTCTTGGGAACAACTATGGCTGTGATAAAATAATTACTAAAATCTATATAGCAATAAATTAGTAAGCAGCGATATCGTATTTTTAGCGATAAATGTATGTTATATAGATAAAGCGTTATTTGATAATACGCAAATAACATTGACACCATATATTTAAAATTTAGCCTTGGCAACTATATGTTACACTTATTTCCACTAGAACTGTAATTTCTTGGAATACGAAATTTTATTTTTTTTACCATTTGCAGCCACGTAACTATTATCCAAACGTTATCATATACCGTTTTTTCACTGGATATACAATTTTCAAACAATAATTCTTTGGTATTGCTTGTCTTTAGGTAAAAGCAATCCCGATTTATCACAAGTCAGGCTGTCTTCATTCTTGGTGACGCGTGTATTGAAGGTGCCGATTTTTTTGTAAAAAAAAATGCGATTTATCGTTAGAACAATATTGTGTTTTTATTGAATATGTGTCAATGGTGTACCTAATATGATATATTTGGCAATGTACTACACATGTTAATTTTATCAGAAAATCGAATTAATACGACATAGGAAAAATTAGTGAGATAAATTTCTTTATTTAAATACATAAAACCAATTATCTTTCATCTCATATTTTGTAGAAATCTAAAAATCCTTCGTTTATCTTTTATTACCTTCATTTTAATTTGCATGTTCAATATATATTCGCTGTTTACTTACTCATTCCAGATTCTTTATGTATTAATTTTCATCTTAATTAAGTGATTTTTATTTTGTATTAACTCCGTTTTGGGGCGTTTTAAATAATCTTAAAATCGATTTTATTAAAAGTTTGTTATATTCTTTTAAGGATATTTGAAAAGGGTATCATTATTGAAATTAAAATATGTTATTCTTCAAAGTCAATATTTGCGAATATCACAATGTTTTCATGACATTTCCACTGTATAACTTTTGCCTAGTCTGTATTTTTGTTTTTATCATTGTATCATATATGCCAGATGATATGCAACAAGTTAGGTAAGAAACGTGTCTGTATTGTTCGTTATTATATATAAAATATTTCTTGCGTTTTGAAAGGATGCATATTTATACTGAAAAGAGAAATACTAAATAATAACTTTACCTTTTTCGTGTTCACAAAGCAGAGAGTAGCACAAAGACTCGGCGTCTTTGGTTCGCGACTGTTGTTTGGGTTTTCATTGTGCGCGAAATAAAAACGAACCCACGAACAGCTGTTCAGCGTGGTTTTACCAATAATCGCTAGGAAATGATCGTCGATTTCTCTTTAATAACGGGAATAATATTGTTAAAAATTATAAAAACGTTCGTGTCGGCCTTTTTTCGTATCGTTTCACCCTTCACGCAAAAAAGCTCTTTTTAATATGCTAAATGGAGTCCTCGTCCGGCTATTTGGCTTAGCATTGAAATCACTGTGTTTTTTTTATTACTTTGTAACTCAATATTATTTATATGTTAACATGACGTTGCACTCGCACTTGACTGATTTTATTACAATCGTTCATGACAAAGCACTACCTCGTATACCTTTTTTATACCATGTTCGCTCCCAAAATGGAGCATATGGATCTACACTTCTTCTTCTTCTTCCTCTTCCATGTTTGCTCCCGAAGTGGAGCACATGGACACCACGTGCCGCCTCCAAGAATCCCTGTCGCCCGCTAG
>JAGVSQ010003179.1:0-22355 GCA_022683975.1 Rhyacophila evoluta | reverse complement strand
CTTTCGCACACATTTTTAGGAACCAATCATGTGCGAAAGTCGAGGTCCGCCTGTAATTATAAAATATTTTATGGCTCTAAAATAAAATTTGACGCGAGATTTGAGGATTTAAAGACACATGGTCCAATGTTTAGCATTATTATAAAACCGGATGAGATGGATTTAAACGAAATTTGCTTAAATATTTTGAATTAGAAAACAAACATTGAATTCAAATGTTCAATTTTGTGGGCAAGTAAATTTAAAGATCTTTGACAGCATTTTGAAATCACAGAACACGATCACATGAATGCAATATCATCATGGTCGTTACCATGATTATTTCATGCTTAAAAAATGAATTTGCTCTATTATCAGCATTTCGTTCGACATATTCTCTTCGCAAATGAAATGTGTCCAGACTAACACCAGAAAATCTTCATTCCTGTGTTTGTCAACTACATATTTACGAAATGTTGAAAAAATTCAAAGCCAAGGAAACCACTAATAAAAATACTATATAATATGTGTTTGTTTTGAAATTTATATCTATTTACACATAAATATGCAAATATACGTATTGTGTGTACTATTTTATAAAACTAAAATAGTTTTAAACCTTATCCGCCAACCAAATATTTTTTTCAAAATTGAATTTTTTTTACTCTCAAAAGGTTGCCGACTAATGGACTAGATCGATGTTTTATTTCTGCACTTATTTGATTATGGTGTAACAAATTGGCTTTTCTTCAATTGAAAATTATGTAATCTTATACGATTGAAACTGATATTGATTTCTTGAATGATACAAAATTCTAAGTAAACAGTTAAACAGTTTTTTTTCAATACTTAACTCTGGACACATCAAAAGAAATATTAATTCAAATCGTCTAATAATTTTATATTTGTATTCATGTCACATAATATAAGAGGTCATTTCAATTGAATTCTTATAACATTTATCAAGTAAAACTCCTTTCTATAAAAGGTGAATAAGTCTTAATAACTAATTATTATTTAAAGTTTAATTGCAATAATGATAAGTTAATTTTGTTCGTCGATCCAAAATTTTTGGTCTTCATTGATTCACAAATAATTATCAAAAATACGAATTTGAATATAATGTTATTATTATATTATGTCCTTTATATTAGGTACTACAGTTTTATAAATATTAATATAAAGACATTGTTAGTTTCGTATTTTTTTCCTAGCAGTAGTAAAAAAAGCAAAAGCAAATAATGCAAAAAGCGTTTTACAATACTGAAATTAAAAAAATATATTTCAATCCACCCATGTCCAAATCGCCACGGGCTAGTTTATTCATCACATCACTCAACAAATTCAATCATGTATAGCGATTATGAATCCATTATCTGCTATAAACATTACCGCAATACTTAATATTTATACGGATTTTAATAAAATAAGAAAAAAATATCGCATTTTTCATGGTTTGAATATGGACTGAATTATGATTAAAACGAAATTGTACAATTCAACTATAACATCTTGTATGATCGTATGTATGAGCGTAGCGTAACGAAAACAAAACGTATTGTACGAAAGTATGAATATTTTTCTACAAAGAATATTCCAGAATATCTTGTTCAAATTGCACTATGTATAGTATTTGTACATAAAAACACCTGCCGCTTTAAATGCACACTTCTTGGTCTAACTACATAACAAAGCTGGTGGGAAGAGAATTGGTGTACTTTTAATAATAAAAATAATACACTATAAAAATATGTTATTATACTATTTGAAATGATTAAAGCTCCATTAGCTTTCATATGGATATCAATATTAACCTTCAAATTTCACAGTACGGCAATATAAGTACGAGTGTATACGAATGATTCACAAGTGTAAAAATACTACATAACCTGCGTTATTTTTTGATATAAAAATTTTAAGCTTCAAATATTTTGTTTGCTATTTTACGTTTTCCGTTTCCGTTATTAATAACTATTATATATAACTGTTGGTTTCCTGTTTCGATATAATTTATAACTTCTTAACTATTTCTTATTTTTTCATAGAAGATCATAATAGATAATGTCACATTATGTTCCATTCTTTTAAAACTGGTGAAATAAATTCAACAAAAAAAAAGAAAAAGATTCAGGACAACCAAAATCTGCTGAGCAGTGAAAGACCTATATTATCTTCTTATCGTTCTCTATCCTGAAACTTTTCTACCCAGCACATTCTGTATAATTGGATATTTCGTACGATTCACTACATAATGTGTATATACAGCTGTTATTTACTCGTATTTACAATAAATGTTTCTTTTTTCTGTTCACATCTTATAATCCTGTTATTTCACTTCATCGTAGCCTAATGAATGACTTTCTCAACTCGGTAGACGCGTATATTATAATTAAATATCGAATTTATCGGCGGCGTAGCTATATATATATGTAGTATATTGCCAATCGCAGATTAAGCGCTTGAGAGCCCCCAGGCGTAATTTAATTTTAAGGCCCTTAGGTCTTAAGGAGATAATTTCACTATTTTCTTTATATCTCACATCCTACAGTAGGAACATTTTAATTTGGTGAATTAGGTCTCACGCTTCCTTAAAATTTCTACTTTCGTCCAAAATTTGTGGTTTCTCGTTTCTAGAGGTCCCGTGCTACCTGAATATTTTTACTTGTTGATGCCTCCTTCACTTGTAAGGCCCTAGGCGCGCGCCCACTACGCTTATTAGTAAACCCGCCAATGTATATTGCTAGAATGTCTATGTCAAATACATATATAAATCAGGTTAAAAAATTATTTGTTTCTCATCAGCAATATATCCTTGTATCATAAATGCCTGCTGGCACATATTAAACTGACGAACTTCTTGCGGAAATTAACACAGTTTTATCTAGTAATTAATATAAAAATAAGGAACCTATTAAAGTTTTTTCTGTAACTAGTCAAAATCAATCATGTTATTTTTAGCATTAGGTCACAGAAATATAATTATATATTATACACATAACGCTTAATTGTATTGTCAAATGCAGTGGCCTATGGGTCTACTTTTTGAACGATTTGTACAACTGGGTAACTAGATTTTTGTCCCCAAGAAATACACAATGCTATATCTCTTTTTAAGATTCTTAGCAAACTGGATTAATCATATAATTTTGCTTGTACAATAAATGAGTGATTCAAGAAGTCCTTATTCTGCCCCTTACTCATTAGTCTTTACTATTGTACTTTACTTTCACGACTTTAGTCCACGTTCAAGTTGTGTATGTTTACGAGTATGTATTACATGGTGGTTACGGCAACTACAAGCGACGATTATATACATTTGAGTAAGTTTATTTAGTTCTGATATTTTTATTTACATATACATTATATCAGATCATGAAATGACAGGAAAAAAAGTTATTGTACATGTATAATATATTACGAAACAAAACCGAAAAATTAATTACATATTTTGTTTGATTGATGATTCTTTACAACTGGTAAAAATGAAATAATTTGTAATATCTAATAATTTAAGGGAAAAACAATGATAATATATATGATGAAACTTTTGTTTTAAATTTTAATTATTTTTAATACCTACTCGTGTTAATTGACGCTTAAAAACTTGGAGATATATTTCAATCACGATATTTTTTTTTAAAATAAGAACTCAATAAATAAAAGGTCCAATCGCTAATTCAATGTAATAATAGAAACTGTATTTTTGAACAAATTTAAAAATAAAATACTCAAAAAATAGCTATTGAAATTGATTGTTTAAAATAATCAAAATACATGCATTTATAATATCAATATTTTTGCAAGCAGTTTATCCGTCAATAATTCAATAGGATTACTAAAAGTTATTTAGTTTGTACACAATACGGTTTTGATAATGGTTCTATAACGGAAATTGATGTAATAATAAATTAATTTACATTGAATTGAATATAATTAATCAGCATACGAAAATAGTCAACAAGAACATAACAAACATAGTTTAATAAAGTTCTATCATACATATACACCGAATCAATTATATAACATGAAACAATATTCATGTACTGCAGATGCATCCAAAAAGCCTGGATCCAGTGTGTCTCTTCTTTCAACCACTGGCGTTCCAGTGTCTAGGAAGACCACTGGGTACCATCCACGGGATGTTCTATAATGAAATTAAGGGATGGTAGAATGCCTTGCGAGGATGCATGGCAGCTAGAGAGTGACAGAGAATCTTGGAGGCGCCATGTAGCGGATATATGCTCGACATAGGGAGCGGATATGGCAGAGTAATCCATGTCTTTATTATACTTTTTTTAACTTAGCCAAGATTCAAATCCGGCATCGGATTTGATTGCTTTCATCGAGGCTACGAATGGATGACAGATAGTCAAAGACCTGGATATCATATTATGAATATAATTGCTATTGTTTTGTATGAGCAAATTATTTTTTATTTATATTTTTTAAACTAAATAATTACCTACTTATTATCTTCAATGTTTTCTTAACCTTTAAAGTTAATTGCCATTATCAATTATCTCGAAAAACTGCTCGGTTGCATGACTATATAGAATTACTTACTCTTCTTTAGAATAAACCAAGTCAAATACACTTTCATAAATCTTATTATTGAAGTTATACTATCATGATATCATTAGTCAATGCTGATCATGCACGGCAACACATATTTACAGCATCATATTTCATATACAGGATGTATTATGTTGAAGAGTAGAAAATGGACCAAGAATTGTAACACTCACGTCATAAATTTGGATATATTATTTGATATGTCCAGTTAATTAAATTATACTATAATATCTTTATAACTTAGCTTTGCCCAGGATATATTCAAATTTATTCTTTATTCATTATTAATCCTATTATTATATTACAAATATATTTCAGTAAGTACTTGGGTGCATGTTTTTAATCTCTCGATAATGTCAAAAATTTAAAGTAAAACTGGCAGGTAAAATAACATGTAAAAATGTCACGTCAAATGTTACTTTTCACTTAATGGGAGGAAGTCTTGTGACAGGTAGACACACACATGTATTCTCTGTTTTGTAGTACAGATTGGAATAATCATACATTCTATTCTGATTATAGTGAACTCTCCTGGTTTTTCTGTTGATTGTATATATCTCCCGGGTAGCCGAGAGGTCTGCGTACTCGTCTTGCACTCGGGGAATACGGGTCCGATTCTCACATATGTCTGATTTTTAAAAACATCGGAAAATACAAGACTGGATGCCTATTGAGTTGAAAAATCATCTGACAACCAATTCTCGTGAAAAATAATCTGTCAAGACATCTCATCACATTGCGAAGATCCATATACTCCACTTTCGGAGCAGATAAAGTAAAAAAATGGTTAATTAATAAGTACATTTTTGTAGCTATCTACTGAGTTTCACACCATCAACTGAACATTTTTTATTTTTTTATTTTAAATAAAAATTAAATACGTTAGTAACATGACATAAAATAAATAAAATTGAAGGCGGCCGTGTAAATAGTGAATTTATTTAGTATATACCGTAATTGAACTAATTATTTTATGGATAAAACCTCTGGCAATTATCAATTAGGAATATAAAAAAATACGGCCCTCCTGCGGCTAATGGTTACCTTACAAGGGCAGAAAGTTCATTTTCGTAAGCAAGAAGCCATGTCAAAATGCAATCATCCATCCAATCTCTAATGAAACATTAAAGTGTTCAAGATATTTTTTGTGTTCTTCAAAATAGTCTTTCACTTTCATTGATTGAGATGATGTAAAAAAGATAAATTATGATTACTAAATATCGACTGGTCATCGATATAGATTTCAAAGATCTTTGAATCCTTTTGTACATCGCAAATGGCACGAACCGGTTCATTGCGAACAATGATCACAATACGCAATAATATAAAATAACAATTATTGTTGTCTGCTATAAGGAAACTCCATTACCGAGAAGATACACAAACTTTACAATACGGTACGAAGCAACGTTACTTGAACATTTAACATATTACATACATACCATTTCTCACTCCATTATAGTTTATATTAGATGCATGGTAATCTTATAATGATGATATATGAGTATTATGACCTCAAACTTTACTCTACTTTTTAAAGTCGTTTAATTGTAAAACTTGTTAAGCTCAACCCATTATTTTTATTGCAATTATCATAACTTCATTTAAATGCCACCATCTCGCGATGTCTTTAATTATACCTTGAGCAGACAAATCATAAAACCCTGACATTGGGAAGCGATTCATTCCTGAAATTCGATAATAATTATTTCGTTCATTTAACACGCATTTGATGTTAAAAAAACAAACGCAATTAAATTCGTCCTTCGGTAGATATCAAATATCTCGATAGGTCCAATAGCTGAGTTTAACAGTAATGATTATTATAATTGATCGTCATCATCATAAAAATTTGAGGTTTTCTTGCTTCTAATATCAGATACTCCATTAGTTGCCATCCAGCGTGATTACGTTGATCACAAGACAGTCATCGACAACTTCACCCATTTCGCAAATTCTCGACCTGTCTTTTCTCCTAAGTTTTGTTGTTAGTCGGTAGTGAAAGTACATGTCAACAAACGAATATCAACGTGACTATTATACATTTTTATAAAAAAATATATGGAATGATATTATATAAGATATGTTTCGGAAAAACTTTGCATTGAATTTAGACTTAGTTTTTAGTTTTCTTTGGTTGACTAATTCAACAAATATTTACTTATAGTATGACAAGTTTTAAAAATAGATAACAAACGAATAAAATTACTTGTTGATGTATTATATTGTAGATATTTTGTTTTTTGTTTACTATGTAAGAAACGATTAGATTAGAAAACTTTTTAATTTATGACTAACAATCTTTTTAAAATTTATTAGGCTGTCATTCAGCGAAAAATAACATACATAATTTAAGTATTAATATATTACTTAAACAATGTTACTGACATATTATATCATGATCAAATGGATGGTATTCTAACGTAACGTACTAACACCGAGATAAAATACTGTTTTAAACTAGTAAAGTACAAAGATAAATTTTAATTACAATTTTAAATCTAAATTAAAGATATCAAAATCGATTAACAAAATAGAGGTTATTTCAGATTATTAAAACGACAAAAAAGATTCTTTATAATAAATTGAATAGTAAACCTCATATTTTCGTTTTCAAATAGTAGATGTGAAAATTTTTCGAAATTATTGATATTGTTTTTCACGCGTATGTGTAATAAATTAATTTTGAAAAATAGAAATGACATTAATGCATGTATAGTTTTAAAGGTTACGTAAATTTTAGTTTGATTTTTTTATGTGGTACACCTGACTTTAATTTTATTTGAACTATTTTTATTATGATGAAATATAAAGATCTGATTACTGAGATTCATGAACCCATTGTCGACATGATCCATAAAAGAATCGATATTTCATTCCATAAAGGTTGTGATAATCGAAAAACTGTTAGATCTTCGAAAGATATCAATTTCACAACATAAATTTATATTTAAAAAAATATCAGAAGTTCAGCATTTTTTGCAAGTGTTGCATAGAATTATATTTCTTTAGATAGCAGTGCATCGATCGTGTTGAAGATGTCGTAATATGCAATAGAGAAGGCAACCGATAAACGTTTGGTTTGTATTAAAGCTTCCCAAAGGTGCGTTCCGATATTATCCTAAATAGAAAATGTCATAATGTTAAGGATTTGATTATATTGCATCCGCATGCAATTGTAGATCAGAGGTTTTCACAGTTGTCTGATTTTTCAACGTCATCATTTTAGTCCAACTGAAACGAATTTCATATAAAGCATTCATCTAAACTTTATTTTTACAAAATACACATAGCCTTTAATATAGGAATGGAGACATATTTTATAATTAATATGACAGTATACCAAATCATACTGAAAAAACTGCATTCTTCGAGTATGTCACATTTGGTGATGTCCATACCTTATAGCAGCATACTCATACCTTGTGTATTATCGTTATTGTGAATAAATTTGGTACTTATCATTCGGGAATCTCAAATAGGTATTTATTTCAATTAAAGCGCTATTGTATTATGAGTCTTATTTTCTACTTAAATCGAAACCATTTGAATGAAGCATGTAACCTTTATAATAGCGTCCGTTATCCGCCAATCGCTATAATTTCACTGAGTTTATAATTATAATTAATACACACATGCTATGGATAGTAATTTACATTATGTTGTCACATTGTTGTGTTTATTTAACTTGTTAAAGGCTCCATGTCAATATAACATTGAGAAACTTCTAATAAATGTGCGCAAAGCAGACGCGGCATGATGTGACATTTGTGCCGGATCAAATCGTCCGATCTGGTTCGCTTCGGTGTGAGGAAAACAAAACAATACCGGCGAGGTTCAGGCGTGAACGAGTTGAACCTTTATGAGGCCGCAAGCGGGTCCGTTTGCTTCCACTATCTTAACAGTGGCGTCAATACATTTATAAAAGCGTTGATATAATTAAAAAAATACTCGTCAATTAAACTGAATTTATACTTCTCACATAAAGTGCGAAAGTCTTGCTGTTAAACTGACTCATCTTGTCTACTCAACTTCCGTATTGATTGATCGTATTGATAATAATTTTGCACGTTTTTTTTATTTCATTTCAAAATTTCACCAAATATTTTTTTTCAATACAAATACTAAAATTTCGTGTCATAATTTTTAAAAACAGAAAATCACTTTCTTTAATTGATTTTCTGGTGTACGTTAATAGGAAAAGCATTCCTGAGTTTCATTTTCGATTCGACCAATTGATCAACGTGTGAATTATCTTTGCATTCCTAATGCATATACATCATGCCGTGAAAATTATTTGGTTCAAGTTTTAAATTGTATGTATTTATAAATTAATAAATATCGTACACATAACAAGATACCAGGGTAATTCTTCACATTATAGATATCTTTGTGCGACATTTATAGAGTGGTCATCTTCACAATGCTGCACATTTGTAAAGAATATGGTAAAAAAATCTTTGTGGAATTTTATTTTAACATTAGTAAATATATCGTCATCTCGTATGGTTTGACGTTCTAAAAAGGCAGCCTCTCTGGATTATACGAAAATTTATATTTCTATATACAATTATAAACAGTATACATAATTACACCATGTTTTGCTATTACTGTGCTTCGATTTGTACACTCAATCGCTCAGTCTGTATGGAAGTTTTGTAAATATCAGACGCCAATAAAATTTATTAGATAAATAATATAGATAAAGACTACAAACTGCTTAATCATGTATGGTATTCATACACATACAAGAAGCCTGCAGTCCGAGGACTTAAGGCAGGCCACACATTATACATCCCGTGTCAACAGTAGTGTACTATCAGTCTGATTAATTAAATATTAGGCCACGGGCACGATAGATGGCGCAGTGACAGAGCGACGGCGACAAAACGACGGAAACAGAGATGCAAAATAGCTATAAATAGGTGAGTGAACAAGTTTTTGTGACAACAACGTGTTGTTGCGCTGCCGAACTTGCTTATTTACTCACTCATTTACACTCCGTTACCGTCGCTTTACCGCCATCGCTCTACTATGGTGCCCGCGGCTTTACACGTATTACAATACTCTATTTATAGACACATAATAAATTCCATTTTTTTGTAAATGACCTTTTTATACTATTAACTAATTAATTTCGTTTACTTATTAACCTTAGAGAGACGTCATTATATTGAAATACATTGTCTACTGTATTTACTAATTAACGCACTATATTTCGACCATTCGACATTATTTGTCTTGTACTAAGTCAGAAACTTCGTTCATATAAATTGTATTGTAGAAGCTTGTCTAATTTAATAATTAAGGTAATTTAATTATGTGGTAATTGATTTTTTTTTCGCCGCCATTGCTCGCGAAATGGTACCGGCATGCACGATTTATGGTCAGTTGCATTGGCAAATCGTTTCTTGTGTAACTTTGCACAAGCATGTGCGTCTGCCTATCTCATCAGATCACTGATCTATAATAATATGTTGCATCTTCTCTGATTTAATTTAAATGTGAATTTCATTATGTGCATAATTAATGTTGCATTTATCTCTAAACCGCAATTAAATTCATTAGTCAAATAATAAAGACGTGATTTTATACGTACACAAATAAATAATATACGTAATTAAGTTTATATTATTCCAAAAATCTAGCATTTCGGTCCAATACTTTCAGAAAATTTGGGCTTGCTTACTTACAATTATTAGTAATACTGAAAAATGTTATCATAAAACTTATATAATATATAAATTTATTTGGTTGTCCTTAAATATATTTTTTAAGATTTATAAATAGATTTATTTATATTGTTTTCTATTTTTCTTACATCCGTTTTAACCATAATTATACCATCCACTATTTCAAAAATAGACACTAGCTATATCGTCTGCATGATTTGTAAACAGGCGCGCTTTCGTAACGAAGATCGTGGGTCAGAATACCACAGCCGTATGTAGACTCTAACTCCTCCAACTATAAGCTGACGACTATGACGAAGCCATCAGATTGCGGAGATATATATATATTTAAATACGTGAACACATGTAACATATTAATTTTATGTTATCTATCTAAATATACCGATTACTAGGCTTGCATACTTTATGTATTCCTCATAAAAAAAAAACTGATGTCATTATGAAATAAAAATATTGATCAATATTAGGAGTCTTAATAATAATGATAATTATTTCGTAGTGTGTATATTAGATGACGTTGGTATCTGTGTAACGGCAGCATTCAAAGCGGCTACACTTAGTCGTAATAGTGTGCGAAACAAGAACTTTTGAGTACTTCTAGGTACCGGCCCTTTTTTGTAAGTAACCGGTATTAAGTATTGAGTACTTTTGTACTAACTCTTCAAATAGTCAAATATTTCAAACGTGTAACAAAAAATTGCTTCTCAAGGAATTGCGGTTTTGGTTTTTTAGCTGTCGCGAAATTCTTTAAAAAAATTATCTGTAATAATTCTTGTTTCTCGTTTTTTTAGTCCTTGCACAATATAATAATTTCGCACAGTCGCATTTCGCACTTTTGTCCTGAATTTTTTTTTTCCAGTTTTTTTATTATTTAACTTATAATACATGATAAAATGATTTTTATGGATAATTACAATAATTGATCTAGCAGATTTTGCATGTTTTCAATTTAAAACGTACATTTTTTATTTGACACTCGGGAGCCCTCACCGTAGCTAAAGGGACAGTATAGCGAGTGTTAAAATGAATCTTCTTATTAGTTATAAAAAAAACTGTTAAATGCATCTTGTTTTTATTTTTTTCTTGTTGGAAGGTTCTCGTAACCCACTATACCCATGTGCTATTTCTCTGCTACAATGTCGATCAATTAATTTATTGTATCATTTAGTTTGACCTTACCATTGATCACTTAATGATTGTTAAGATATTACATTCGTACTTTAAACAATACATTTATATGGTAAAGAAGATATCTTGCAGATCTTGAAATAATCAGTTTTAAAAAAGATCGTTAAAAGGCTGAAATTAAAATTCATTTCGATTTTTATCCCTTATATGTTTGTAGATAACATATAATTAACAGATAATCTTTCGACTGCATAAATACTTATGAAAATTATCAATCCTTGCAATGATTTTTATCATCCTACTATTCTGCCATGATGACAATGAATGTTAAAAAAGTGATATACGTTATAAACTTTGCTCTATATATTATTAAATCACTATTTCCACGCAATACTTTATATTTATAGTAAAACTACGGTGCAAATAAGGTCTTTATCTTAATTTGCCAGTTGATCTTCAGTATTTAACATTTTAATCGTATTAATAATAAATCAATTATCCCCACATAGCTATCATAGGCATCCATATTTTAATAAAATAAGACGACTTCCGTGATATATATTACTCGTCGTGAACGTATTGTATTGTATCTCGAGTTTTATACAAGCCTTCAATCAAATCATTTTTAACCGGTTCTGTACCATGAGTGCGTTAACTCACTCTATATCCCGTGCACGGCAGGCCGACGCTCAATATCTAGCCAAGTCTGACTGTTTTAAATAATATAATATTTTAAATGCATATTAAGATGCGATATATTATTAAGAATTATTGGCATTATGGACAACCAAAACGAGCTAGCCCTCCGGCTCTCGATAATTGATTACCTCGCGGCATTTAAATGGTTAAAGATCTTAAATCTTTCTATCTGGTCTAACAATCATTTTTCAATTGCAACATTATAATTAATCAGTAATCAATATTTTGGTAGTAAAATACATATACTAATGAATAAATAATATGCTAGCATAGATATTATTTACTCCATTCGCCTCCACTTACGTCAGAATTCATAATTCATGCAGTGAGTGTGGAACTAGCTAGAAATGCTGTGCATGCCTCCGGAGAGCCTGATTTCTACTTACATCTTCTTTCGATCACCAGGGTACCGGCGTCTTAAAGAGCATCGGATAGTTTTCATAGGATGTTTTTGGTGACGTAAAAAGATGCTGACAAGACTTGTGAAGATGGAAAGCAACTGGTGGATGACATACAATTCAGGAGGCGCCTGTAGTACCCAGATGTTGAACACATGGAATCAATATGGACGAAGAAAAATAATAAATATAATTGAAATCGAAGGATAATTTGGTAGCTTTTAAAATATTGCAAAAGCTTACAGCGGGCGAGATGGCTTAGATAGTTGACATAGGAATCACGCATATTCTAGCGCACGCCTACCAAGTTCTACTGTTCCAGGCTGCTCCTGGAACACCTCTAGTGCTTTGAAAAGCGCGGTCGTTACGCTACGGTATACGGCCAAATAGCGGGTGTGGCGACGTGGTGGGTGGTGATGATGAAGACAATTATTTGAAACTCACTAAATTTAAAAAGAAAGAATCAAGCTAAATTACTATTTACAAAGACTAAATTAAAGCGCTCAAATGATTTGTTTATAATAACCTTATGTCCTTTTCAATGCATATGAATATTATGTAAGTATTGTATTTGGGTTACGCATTTAGTAATTTATAATGATACGCCAACGTCATGAAGAATAAATTAATATTATATTCATAGCACTACTTAGTATTGTTACATAGGTATGTAATAAATAATCCATTGCAGGATCTAAAACCTATTTATAGAAGGTGATTTATGATGACGTAAAGAAAAACCGAAAATTCTGTTTTTATTAAGAGGCAATCTCGTAAGAGCGAGTTTTATTTGACCATTTAAATTTATAAACAAACCGAAATTGCCCGTGGATGAATATAAAAAACACACTTTTTGTAAGCCATTCGTGACTTCACTATTAGCTGGTTAATATTTTACCTATGCGGCAGCCTTCGCGGAGATTCAATGTTGGTGGAAGCTGATTTTTTCTTTCTCAGTTTTGAGCTACTTTATTTAAATTTTCAGCTAAGCCCGACAAAAAATACCATTTAATGTAAGATAATCAATCATTTTTATTAATATATAAAATCAGGATAGGTCATTTTTATAATCGAATTAGCAATATTAATTATTATTTATTAGATAGAATACTTTCCATCAATAATACAAATACAATTCTTAAATTTATTCCAATTAAGTAAGTACCTATTAAATGTACCGCATGATTAATCGAATACAATATAACGAACATAAAAATAATCAAGGATGTATGAGTTTTTCAATAATTATTTTTTTTCATTATATTTTACCAATACCGAATAAATCAGTCTGTTTATATCGATGAATCATGATATTATTTCATATAAGTGAGATAACATGTATTTTATGCCATTTTCCATGATACATTATCTATTTGAACCCTGGTTACGTGATATATTTGATTCCTTGATATTGGGGAAAAAATATCTGCAATAAATTACTCCACACCGCAATCGATATTCATGTAAAATTACATACGAGTAGGTAATTCTTATCGTTGATTTCATAACTACTAAGAAACTATACATTGTAAAAAAGTAAAAATTGTATTATAACTAATTCTTTTAGTGAAAATGATACTCGTACAAATTAAGTTTTTTATCCAAAATTTTTATGAATAATATTTAAAGAAAAAATCAAAGAAATTAGAATTACATACATTGTATTAACTTTCAATAGCTCATCAACCAAGATAATTATTTTGATATGTTTGAATATAATAGGCCCGTTATCACCACCGTAACACTTTAAAATATTTTTTATCTAGTACAATTATGTATATTATATTTTTAAAACGATTAAAATATATTTTTTTTATTTTCTCACTGAAAGCGTTGAAGTCAATAAATAACCTTTATATGGATATTTTTTTGTGGTAGAAGACGCGATAAGTCTGATAATTGACATATATTTATAGAATTTTTTATAAGCGGTCAAGTCATACATAACGAACGATACTGTTAAAACGATTATAAATTTGTTTTGTTCTTACAAATATATTTTTTTTTAATTAATCGATTTATCACTGAGTTGCACGGAACCATTAATTATTATGTAACCTTTATTTTATTAATACAGATAAAATAAATAATCTATTTTTTTTCTTAAATGAACAGCACAAATAACAATCTTCAATATTCCACAAAACTCTTCAAACTACCGGCATTATACAAAACTTATATAAACAAATCTATTAATAGGGTAAATAAATTAATATAACAAGATGAAATCTCAGGCATGTAAGATGTAACTATTTTGATTGATTATATTGAAATATTTCCAATCTTATTTTTTTTTGTTTGCATACCTTCATTCTTTTCATCATATTTATCCATAATTCATTTTTTGATAGTTAATTCATACGTTTGTAGCACATTAAGATGGATTCAAAATATTTCAATTTGATTAGTAAATAAAATGTGAAAAAAATATTACACTTGCAGTTGCTATCTACAATGTAATATCTAAACTTTTTCAACATGCAACATTTCTTCTAGCATCTAAAGGCGAATTAATTTACATACACAATATAGACGGTGGTTATTTTATTACATACAAATATAAATGAAAATATGTACGAAATACTCCAAACACGACGATCGCGCTAATTTTACGATCAACATAATCGATCTATCGGCTGCTTTTGTAAGCACAGCAAATTATGGACAAAACTTGTTAACTCGTCGACATTGATGGTATTATTTGGGCCAAATTGTATAGAAAGATAAAAACGCTATGTTGATGCGCTGACATTTAAAATTAACCACGAGCGAAATGGACCACTTCTAAATAATTTCATGTTTTTTTTTCTAAATATCCATGCTTATTCAACCACCCACCGTGGTTAGTCTTCATACGAAATGTGAGACACAGGTATAAATTCGCAAAATATTATCTTGAAACTTGTGGGACTAGATTTTACAGAATATATAATGAGTTCCATATTGTAATTTATACTTAGTAATATTCCACCTGAACAATACTTTAAATTTAATAATGATCGTAATTTTTTTTTTCGCAAGAATTGTTTGTCTGACAATTAGTCAACCCAATGGGTATCCAGTCCTGCATTTTCAGATTTTCAAAATCTGACTAGATGGGGAATCGAACCCGCATTCCCCGGATTGCTAAACACGCACGCTACCAATAAAAATTCAACTATTTATTGAGGATATTAGATTGTGTACATTCTAAATCATTAAAAATTAATAAGCCTCTAATGAAAGAAAATTATGAAAACATATTCATCGCTTGACGAGATTACTGAGATTTTTTCAACGAGTTAAATTCCATATTCTTGTAGCCATAAGCCAATCATACTATTTTTTTGTAATATTAAACTGCATTATAAAATAAAGAATCAAAATATAAAATTTTCAATATGAATCCTAAAGCATCAGAAACTACAGAAAACATATCAATTATTAAAGCTGAACGTCAAACTAGTAAGTAAAAGTTTTCTTCGGCAATTTCACACAGAATAAAAATTTGGCGAAAAATTCATTGAACAGATTTATCAACATTGTCAAAAAAAAAAAAATCCAAAATATACCACAGTGCTCCGCAACCGATGTTGGGTGTGCCGTGGCGCATTTCCCCAATATTAGAAAAACATTAGAAATGCTGTAAAAGATAAAAGGTTACGGAACACTGGTATACTATGTAGGAATATATGCAAGAGTTGGTGTATACTATGAAGGATATAATATATATCATCTATTGTTATCAATTTATTAGCGATATCAGTATTTTCTAAAGTATTTATGCCTACTTTATTTGAGAGAACACTAATTCTGTAGCTTTTATTGATGTAGCTTTTAAACTTATTCTGTAATCGAGATTCTTAGAATTTATTCTTTGCCTTTCGGCTATCTAGGATGCTTTCTATAGTATGTATAGATCAGAGACGCTTAACTTATGGTATACGTAGTATTTGACGAAATCATAATTATTTCAAATTTTCAACTGGCATCTGATCTTTAAAATTTTCACATTCGCCAAATTTAAAAAAAAAGTTAGTGAATCGCTCATTACCTCAATTCGGATACAGAAATTATTATTTTTTAAATATTAACGTAAATACCTGACGAGTGAAGTGATTAATATACAACAAACTTTAGGGAATTTTTTCACATTATGAAATTGCATAAGCTTCACATGCCATAAAATGATAACGATTAATTGGATTAAAAGATTAACTCAAGAAAATTTTAACAGTTAAAATTTAAAATATTGGCATGGTGACCGCCAAGTGTTTCGAAGTGACACAATTTGAACACTTTTTCATCTATTTTTATGAAGACTGTCTTTACTTTCATATATAAATTATTTAAAAAAATACTAAGCGATTTTCGATTCATTTTGGCAACATCCAATGTCACTTTTTTGTTAGATTATGGTGTGGTTCTCCTTCACGTAATTAGGCCAGTTGCTAGGGAACAAAAATATATGAAAATGAACATTAATTCAGGGTAAAAGTTTTATGTTTTTAATCGGTTTAAGAATGGTCCAGTATGATTATCCTAAGTTTTCCTCCTCCACCGAGGTGAGCTTAATTAGCTAGGTAGATAAAATTAACCTAGAATAGGGCGTTTTCCAGTTTTTACAAAATAGTTTAAAAAAGACGCATTAAATCAAAAAGTTGACTGCTAATAAGTTGTAAAACGTAAAATTATGCATAAAATGATTACCAACATGACGTATTTTGGTGCAGTAGTATAAGTACCGTTATATATAGTATAAGTCTTAGGTTACTTTTATCTACCTAGCTAACTAAGTAAGCTCACTTCGGCGGAGGAAGAAAACTTAGGATAATCGGTCATGCCTGAACTGATTAAAAACATAATATCCTTACCCTGAATTAATATTCGTTTCAACTACCCAGCAACTGGCCTAATGCTATATTTCCCATATTTAGAGAATTTACCGTAGATTTAGAGATTTTATATAGTAATAATACATCAATATTACCAGTAGATATAGTATTTTTCCTATTTTCCACTGTATTTTATACTTATAATTATCGTTATGAAATTAATTATTAAAATAAGTTTTCTTTAATGCTAGTTTGAAAAGGTTTTTCCCAACTGCCTCAGGTGAATTGGTCCATCTTTATAATTCAGGAAACGGCTTCATTGGAGTATTTCATTTGATGTACTTTCGTGCAAAGTTGAATCATTTGATCATTTATTGCATTCTGTGAGCGGATGCTGTATAAGCAAATGCCAAGAAATAGATTTAATTATACAATAGGTTTGCAAAGTTGTTTCGAAACATTTTATTCGGTTCTCATGTTCTCCACTTAAAATTTTTCGCAACATCTTTTGAATACACTGTAATATAGATAGATTTCAATATGTGTTATATTATCAAATTTTAATCCGTAATATTCTTCTTCATTAATTTTCAAAAACTCATTCCCAAGATTTAGTAATCCCTAATGATATAGATACTTCTAAATCGCTAAAATACATCAAATCGTTCGAAATCATAATTCTTTCATAATTTACGATAGTTAACACACGAGCGTAATTACATTCATACACACACCCTCACACGTATACATACGTACATAATTCACACAAAACCTATGTTTTTATTTATTTATTTATCCAAATACTTTTTTACCGTGACTAAATCCAAAATAAAACATATGGATCTCCGTAATATCAAACGTTAAAAATCGTATGCAAGGACTTTAATCAACGATATTAGCACCAAAGCGCGCGTCCTCACCAATCATTCACTGATATAACACAGCATTACAGGAATATGAGTTTAAGATAAAATCATTATCAACAAAATTGTAAATCAAATACATAAAAATACACCATTTTTTTTTTTTTTTTAATTTATCTATAAAAATTTCATTTACTTCGTGACGTCACAATGAATTTTCTTTTTGAAATCATTAATTTGATGTTAGATATTATCCAGTGGCGAACTTAGCACTCGAGAGGCCCCAGGCTCAATTTAATTATGAAGCACCTATGCCTTAGGCGCGATTGTTTTTTTTAGATCTTACTTTTCTTACATATTTCTTATTTCTTAATATTTAAATTTTTGTCCAGAATTTTGTGAATTCTGAGTTTTTTAAGTCTCGCTGTATATTAAATATTAAAACTTCGTAGTGCCTCCAAAATCTCGTGGTTTCTCGTTTTTTTAGGTCTCACGCTGTCTATCTTAATAAATCATCTTTAGTCCGGCAATTTCTAGTGAGACAATTTGGAGGCTCCTTCAATTTTGAGGCCCCATGCGCAAACCTAGTGCACCTATAGGTAAATCCGCCACTGATATTACCAGTAACTAAAACAAACCATTTAATTTTTAAAAAGTAACTAAGCAGTCATTTGAGACACACGTATTTATTACAAAATAGCATTTAATTTAAATAATATTAATTATTCAAATTTCCGGTATTGAAAATATTGCAAGCATAGTAATTATTCGTTTTACTTTTGAATAGTATAAAGCACCAGGTATGTTTAGCTATTTTTATTTGTTAATAATAAAAAAGAGAAACATTAAGAGTGAGAGCTAGTAGTAAATTACGACAGTACTTTAAAATTACCTATGGCTCAGATATAGATATACTCGGTTTCGATTCATTACCATTATAACGCTTTTAAATTTCACACAAGCACGTGAGACTATTATTTTCTAAAATATTTTTAATGTGATTTATTTGATTATAGGTATAGACATCTAATTTTAATGCTTATTATCTATTGAAATTGGGGGTCGTTTGAGCCCAAATAATTCAAAAACACGGTTAATCCCAATTTAGTATATATTCAGATAAATATACCTAAAATACACGTATGTGATAAACATTACTGTGATATTTTACGCTAAAAATGTATTTAGCTAAAAGATTTTATAACATCTAATTCTAAATTCTAAATTCGAGGTATTTGTACCAAACCGGCCACCAAGGCGAATAAATATAAACATTTTTTTATAATTTTAAAACTATTTAGTTTGTAACATCATTATCAACACTAACAACAGATGCTGTCCACCAAGCTTTATGAAATACCCAAATAAACCATCTGCTTTCTACATTATTGGGTTAAATATTTGATATTGCTGTCACAACTTCAATAGCTATCGATAACCACAATTAATATATTTGAGTGTCATGATATATAAAAAATATTATTACTTGATCTACAAATGTAATTTCCTAATACGCCTCTTAGATTAATCAATTCGGTGGTTTATTATAAAATAAATGAAATCCGTGTTCTCATAAACGTACATAATATTATTTACATTTTTCTAAATGATGTTCTAAAAATCCTTGTACGTCAAAAGCTTTGATTTAAGCTGCATAATAGTAACTTATCATAGAAACAATAAAATGCCGACAAGTTATAATATATATAACATTGTCAAATCAGAAGAGAACAAGGCGAGTTAATATCAAAATTATTCGTAATAGTTTCATGCAAAAATTAAGCCTCATTGCGAAAAAAATGCATCGTAAATGTCAAATGGCTTGCCGTCAATTTCGGCATATTTTGTTAAGGCTATCGTTATCCTAATTATGTACAAGGTAATAAATAATTCATTATACACATTTACACTCGATATATTTTGACTGACATAGTCATATTTTGTAGATGAAATCGACGACGTGTTTATTTAAGATTTATAACATCTGATATCCTTTCGGCATAATATTATATATTCAATAAGCATACAGTTGGTATGCCAATTTTGTTTATAAGCTTTTAACTACCAGCATATCCACATTGGCATTATCAATTTACTGTTTTTATTGTTATGCATCTTTTTGCGGGATACTGTGCCACGTACTGCAAATGCGTCAAGAAAGTCTCAACCTGAGCTACCTCTTCTTCAAGCAGTTTGTCAACGTAACTGAACAATTCGGCGATCAATATATATGTGTACTTTTCTGGACACGTCTTCTTTGAATTATTTAGATTCATCTACTCCACTTTCATTACGAGCATAGCAAAACAAAAATCCTTTCGAGTGTATAGCATGAAGTTATGAGTCGCACCATTTTGAAAACTAATTAATTTGAATTCAATTTATCATCGCGTCATACCATCGGCGTAGCTACATATTCAGCGCCCTGGAGCAATTAAAATCGTTGCGTCCCCTATGGTTTCTAGTTTCTTTTTTTAGCTCTCATACTACCATAAAAATATACTTTTACCAAAACTTGTACCCCTCATGATTTGTGCGCCTGGAGCAGTTCGCTCCATCTGCTCCTCGGTAGCTATGCCACTACGTCATACAGTTGATAGTCGATGGGATATTCCATCTCATATTGATCGCTACATTTTTGTATTTATTCATATTATATTTTGCAACATCATAAAATATAGCATTACAAGAAGAATATTGAAATTTTTAGAAAACAAACTACACTTATTCCGACTTTTTGTATTTATGACAAAAAAGAATAGGTTTTTTACAAATAAGTACATACATACATAATATAGCCAAATCAATTAAATTACATCAATAGTGTTTTCGACTTATATAAGAGACGATATGGGTACTGATACTTACCTAAACGACTCGTGACCAAATGATTATCCCTCTAAGTATCATATTACTTACCTAATCACCTCTCTAGTCGTTGTCGTAGTTGATGAGTTATTTTATCCATTATTTGAAACAATGTAACGGACCTACGTAATAATATTATGAAAATTCTGATACACATTACTGTGAGAATGCCCACATTGTGAATAGTAATTCACACCAATTTAGAACCAACAACAACTATGATAATGATACACAAACGATTATATGACATTTATACTAGTTTTAATATATTATGATAAGAGATATATCGTATACTGAATCTTGATACTGATGACACACTCAATCATTGCTTAGTAAAATATATTATTAGAATTACTTTCGGTTTATAGATGAATCCATATATTTGCAATTATTAAAACTTATAATTAAGTTGGCCACAGGTGATTTGCTGAAAGTTGTCTACGAGTTTCATACATCCAGCCGTATTTGGCAAAAGATCGTAAGCGTAAAAAAACTAATTCCACTGGGGTTTTTTTTAAATATCTTATAATATATTTTACTATGCATACGTTTTTAATTTTAAATTAATACATTAAGTAATGTCTGAAATAAATTTAAAAAGAAAACCTCCAGCAGAATCCATTTTTTAGACATACAATGTTTTGCCGAATACAGATCGACATCTTGTGAGCATCACCGTTAAACATTCTAGTATTGTACACACAGTCATACACATTTTAAAATCTACTTCTTTAAATACATAATAGAAGAAATACTTTTTCATCTATGTGTGTGTAATATTATAAAATAGAAAATAAATGTGTATCTGTTCGTGAATAGTAGCAAATAGAAATTTACGCATGTGTTTCCAGGTCATCTGTATTACTTTCAACATTTTACATCATCACCGACTATCAACAGAATATTTAAAACATTGTATACCCCCAGGTATTGAAATGAATCCGTAAGAATATGAGGTTCACACACCATAAATGAGTCAACCTAGCGTGAAAGGTTAGTCACAGATTCGTATCCGTGACTAAATAAAACTTAGTAGTGCATATTTAGTAGCAATCCGTATATGTATTTTATACTCTGTTTACATCTTAAAACAAATATGGTAAAAAAAATAATTAGGAGGAATCATTAAAATAAAAATAATCGTGCTTAATATTTATAATTTAAAAATGAATAATTAAAAAAAAATTATTGTATTATTCATTATACGAAACAAATCGAAAATTATTGGCATTTTTACTGTTTTCGTCAACAGCGGATTTATTAGTATAATACCTATTTAAATTCTGAATTATTCAAAACTGGTAAACTTCCATATGTGAGATCACTGTTAGCGACCCGGGT